>PVKS010024529.1:0-30953 GCA_004027875.1 Aplodontia rufa | reverse complement strand
GTTCGAGCAGTTTATTGATGGAGTTTTTTGGATCTTCCAGATACAGGATCATGTCATCAGCAAATAGAGAGAGTTTGACTTCCTCTCTTCCTATTTTTATCCCTTTGATTTCTTTCTCTTGCCTAATTGCTCCAGCTAGGGTCTCAAGAACAATATTGAATAAAAGAGGTGAGAGCGGACAGCCTTGTCTTGTTCCTGATTTTAGTGGAAATGCTTTCAGCTTTTTTCCATTTAGTATTATACTAGCTGAGGGTTTAGCATATATAGCCTTAACAAAGTTCAGAAATGGTCCTTTGAACCCCATCTTTTCTAGAGTTTTGAACATAAAAGGGTGCTGGATTTTATCAAAGGCCTTTTCTGCATCCAATGAGATGATCATATGGTTTTTGTCCTTGATTCTGTTTAAGTGGTGAATTACTTTAATTGTTTTGCGAATGTTGAATCAGCACTGCATTCCTGGGATGAAGCCCACTTGGTCATGATGGATTATTTTCTGAATAAGTTTTTGAATACAGTTTGCTAGTACTTTGTTGAGGATTTTTGCATCCAAGTTCATAAGGGATATTGGTCTGTAGTTTTCTTTTCTTGATGTATCCTTGTCAGGTTTTGGTATCAGAGTTATGGTTGCTTCATAAAAAGTGGATGGGAGCATTCCCTCCTTTTCAATTTCTTGGAATAACTTAATAAGGAGAGGTATTAGTTCCTCCTCAAAAGTGTGGTAAAAATCAGCGGAGAAGCCGTCCGGTCCTGGACTTTTCTTCTTTGGTAGACTTTTAATTGCAATCTGGATTTCAGTGCCTGTGATTGGGCCATTTAGGATTTCAGTATCCTCCTGATTCAATTTAGGGATGTTGTAAGTGTCAAGAAATTTATCCATTTCTTCCAAGTTATCAAATTTGGAGGAATATAGGTTTTCAAAATACGATCTTATAATTTGTTGGATTTCTATGGGGTTGGTGGTGATCAATCCCTTTTCACTGGAGATTTTATTGATTTGCCTCATTTCTCTCCTTCTTTTGGTTAGATTCGCTAGGGTAGTCAATGCAATTTCAATCTCTGCCCTTTTACCATAAATTTTATATTTGTCTAATTTTCTAAGCATATAATTTTAATAAAGCTAAAAATGAGATTTATAATGGTTATTTCCATCAGATTAAGTGTGTATTATAAAAACAATTATGCTTTGAAAAAAATGTTCCTTTCTGCCTTTCATCAAAACAACCTACTTCCAATTAGAATGTGGAACAAACTTCTGTAATAGTGATGCTCATTCATTTGACTTGCAATAGTTAAATATTTTCCCCATCATTATCAACTACTTTTCAAAGCTAAGCTATAAGAATCTAATGAAGACATGATTACAGGAGAAATGATCATTAAAATGGACTTGCTTTAAGTAAATATTCCTAAAAATTAAAAAGACAAGCTATTGTGTGTAGTACCATTTTTGCTACCAAAGGACAATTTTTACAAAAAGAAATCTACAACATATGTGATGTGTGAAACAGTATACAAAAGAAATTAGACATAAAATATTTATTCTATTTAAACTTTTCCTGATCCACCATCTCTTTTACCACTACCACTTCACCTATGTCCTTTAAGAGGCCACGGGTTAGAACATGGGTTAGTGAACATGTCTAAATATAATGGAAATGCCATTATTATTCATTTCTTCTGTATACTGTTTCTCAAGTTAAGAAAAATTTCCCTTAACTCTACTTTACTAAAAATTTTAAATCAAGAAAGGATATTGCTTTTATCAAATGACTCTTCAGCATTTATTTATACTAAACCTGTCTGATAGAATTTTCCTCAGGGAATGTAGCTCAGTAGTAGAGCACAACTTCTAGCACACTGATACCCTGGGTTTCATCCCTAGCACCACCAACAACAACAACAAAAAAGAAATTTCCTCAATGATGGAAATGTTAAATGTTTATTATCTATGACAGTACTGGAGCTATTAGCCACATGTGGTTATTGAATACATAAAATATGGCTAATTAAAGTGATGAATCAAAGTTTTTAAATAATTTAATTTCAATTATTCCAATTCCAACTGAAATAGGCACATGTGGCTGTCTTCCATGTTCGATGAGCAGATTCAGGTGGTCATAGGAGTATTCTTTTTCAATCTATTAATATACTATATTGAACTAATATATTATGCTAAACCATCTTTCATTTCTGGAACAAAACCTACATTGTTATATGCTAGATTTGATTTGCTAATATATTATTAATGTAATAAGATGGAGAAAATTGCATTCACCAAAATTCTTATTAGAGAAAGCACTATATTTATTCAGAAGAAATGCTTCATAAGTCTTTTGGGGTTGTATATAAGACCTTAAAGGAATGTGAGAGTAACAAGGGTAATGGAATTTGCTCTCCATAATGAAGAAGTATGGAATTTTAAGTCCCAAACAGAAAAACTGAGAGGGATGGAGTGGGGCATATGAGGCTTGGTGCTACATGAGGAAAGAAGAAGAGAAAACAAGGCATTGTGACACCATAAAAAAGGAAATGTGAGGAAGAGGAATTTCAGTAAGGGTTTTTCTAGCAAAATTCAGCATATCATCATGTGATACAATTGCTCCATTGGACTCCACAAATTTTCAGTAATATCGGCAGAAATTAATGTTTGTAGGTGAGTGTTCGTTTGCTATTTAATGGATAATTAACAGGATATAATGTTCTCTTTCAGTCCTAATTTAATTTCCTTAACTTCTTAAAGTTGATTGGGACTTGCACTGACCAGTGAATGTGAGTGGAAATGACACTGGTCACATCTATACAGAAATTTTAAGCAGCCGTGTGTGGTTTTCCACATTCCCTTGCTCTGTCGTAGATGCCAGACATGTCCAAGGTAATGGAGTCTGATGGTTGATGCCACTGAGTGAGAACAATGAGGAGAACAATGTAGAACATCAACTTGTGATGGACATGGTGTAAGAGGCAAATAATTCTTCTCTATCATAAGCCACCAAAATTTGTAAATTGATACCACACATAACTACCTGCTCTGATTCAGACATTGATAGTTTGTAATAGAGTGCTGCTGTATTTTTAAAAAACTTAAATATATGGCATTGGATTAAGATAGGGAAGATGAGTGGTAAATGAAATATTGCTAGGTCACAAAAAGACAGAAAATCCATTGTCTCAGTCCATTTTATGTTACTGTAATGGAATACCACAGATCGAGTCATTTATAAACAATAGAAATTTATTTGGCTCATAGTTCTGCAAGTTGGAAAGTCCAAGAATGTGGTGCTAAAATATAGGGGAGGGCCTTCTTGCTTTGTTTTCACATAGCAGAAAGCAGAATGGCAAGAGAGTGCATGAGGGCAAGCAAGAGGAGGCCAAACTCACTTTTATAATAATCCCAGTCTCTGATACCTAACCATCCCCACACTATCATTGTTAATCCTTTCATGAGGGTGGCCCTCACCAATCACCTCTGATTGGGTCCCACTTTTCAGCTCTGTTGTATGGAGAATTAAGTTTCCCATACACGAACTTTGGAAAACATTTTCAAACAACAGTGCCCATGTTATACAGTGAGAAACGATGTGACACAAGGACAAGAAAGCACAGACATACAGCAATTATACTTAATTAGTTAATTCCATAGCACATGGAGCTCACTAAAATCTAATAAAGAAGTCATCAGGTTTGTTGTTTAGGTTGTTTGGGTTTTTTTGTTTTGTTTGTTTTGTTTTGTTTTGTTTTGACAGATGTGTATGGCGTAAGTGCCATGAACCTGGACTGAAAAGTTTGTAACTGTTCTATATTTAAGACAATAACAGACCCCAATCTTCTATTGATAGGAAGTGGGCTGATAAAGCTTATCTTGATAAAGGACGTAGTCCCTGATGCCCATCTGAGACATGACCAAAGACAAAAATGGAAATGGAAAAGTTTCTTAGAGGTAGAAGCTAGGAACAATGAATAATAATGATCAGGAGATTAGTCAAGGGACCCAGGAAGCCACATCAAGACTTGATCAAGAAGAACTCCCCACATCCAGAAAGGGGCTCTTTTCCTGTCCATCTAAAGTTATTTACTGAAGAGTTAGGAGTGGTCAATGGTAGAGTGCATGACTAGCACGCACAAGGCCTGGTTACAATCTCCTGCACCTAAATAAACACATGAAAATAAGAAAATGTTTATTGATTTGCTCACACCATCTGTTTATTGAGTATGTGAGAGGCAGATAACATTTAAAATCATGTCTCCACAAACCCCCATATATTTAACTATTTGATATTTGACATTTGATAAAGGGGGCAAAAGCATAGTGTGGAAGAAAGACAGCCTGTTCAACAAATGGTGTTGGTCAAATTGAACAGCCATGTGTAGACAACTGAAGCTGGATCTTTATCTTTTGCCCTGCACAAAAATTAAATCAAAATGGGTCAAAGACCTGGCTATCAAGTCAACAACTTTAAACTTACTAGAAAAAGAAGTAGCGTCAACACTACAGGACATAGGAGTCGGCAACTACTTCCTTAACAAAACTCCCATGGCACAAACAGTAAAGTCAAGAATAAATGAATGGGATGTAATTAAACTAAAGAGTTTTTGCACAGCTAAAGATGTAATCAAGTACATCAAGAGAGAACCTACAGAATGGGAGAAAACCTTTGCCTGCTACACCTCGGACAGAGAGCTAATATCCAGAACATATAAGGAACTAAAGAAACTAAACACCAAGCTTACAAATTACCCAATCAATAAATGGGCTATGGATCTAAAAAGAAACTTCTCACTGGAGGAAGTCCAGAAAGCCCATAAATATATGAGACAATGCTCTACATCATTAGCTATAAAAATGCAAATCAAAACTTCAATGAGATACCACCTCACTCTTGTTAGAGTGGCAAAAATGAAAAATTCAAACAACAATAGATGCTGGAGGGGCTGTGGAAAAAGAGGAACTCTGTTACACTGCTGCTGGAACTGCAAACTGGTTCAGTCACTATGGAAAGCAGTGTGGAGAATCCTCAAAAAATTAAGGATGGAATCACCTTATGACCTAGCTATCCCACTCCTGGGTATTTTCCCAGAAGAGTTAGAATCAGCATATTATAGTGATGTGGCTTCATCAATGTTTATAGCAGCTCAATTTACTATAGCTAGACTATGGAACCAACCCAGATGCCCCTCACTTGACGAGTGGATACAAAAACTTTGGTACATATATACAATGGAATACTACTTGGCCATTAGAGAAGACAATATTATGGCTTTTGAAATCAAATGGATGGAGATGGAAAGAATTATGCTAAGTGAAGTCTCCCAATCTCATAGACTCAAGGGCCGAATGGTTTCTCTCATCTATGGAAGCTAGAATACATGAGGAAGCAGTATGTTAGACGGCTAAGCTAATAATAACTTCAAATTGTATGATTCTTAAGGCAACAGGGAGATGACTCCCTAGGATACTTGGAGGGGTAGAGTAGGGGACAGGGTGGGGAGGGTGTAGAATGAACACCTAGGTGACTGGAGGGTGGGAATATGGGGGCATCATCACAGAAGGAGATCTCTGCCCTCCACAAGATATCCATTTAACTCAGGAGTTCTTCTGAGGGAAACAGCAACAGTGGGGACCCAAGCTGGGCACCCATGATATGGCATTAGCCCTGGATAACTAAGTATATATATATTGGTTCTTGAATGTTTGATAATGTTTCCCCCTCAATAAAAAAAAACCCAAACCTTTACTTTATTCCTAATTCTTTATTCCTAATTAAAAACTTATATTTCATACTTATAGAAGAAAAAACAAACCCATTTGCATGACATTGCAGACTCAAAACCAAACTTTTTTCCCTTTGTTTTTTCTGTGAAACTAAAGTTCTCTGAAGAATCCACCTCTGTATTAATTAGATCTGCCAAATATTTGACCATGACTGAGTACAATATCACGACTATGGAGAGATGGAATGATGTATGCTGGAAGTTAAAATTATCTTGGTCTGTCTTTGGCCCTTTGTAAAAACAGCTATTTATTTTCACCCTTATACCTGAGCTAACAGTCTCTTGACTATTAAGCAAACCTCTAGGAATGTATTGTTAAACTTAGCACTAGTATCCATGAACCCTAAAGCTAACAGTGCTATAAGATAACCACAGAAACCTGTGGAAAGGTTTTTCCCATGTTGCTGTGTCCTACCTGACTCATTCTCACACCAGTGTATGAGTTGAAAATGCTGACTGATGGTTTTCTTTATTCTCTGCTATGAAAGTTCATGTAACCTCTTTTAGCTCAAAACATATCATTGCGGGTAACTGACTATCCATGCGGTAGTCACTCATATTTGGCACAGAATAAATTGTTTTTTCCCCACCAAAAAAAATAAATAAATAAAATCATGTCTCCATATTAAAAGAAGTCACATCCAGGCCTGACAGAAAATATTAAGCATTGCACACTTCTTAATTATGAGACCTCACACATCATGCAGAGATCCTGGACTTTGAGACTGGTCTTATTATACTAGGGAAATTCTGAGTTGTTTTTCCATGAAAAGGGGACAGTTGTATTTTGAATGTAGAAAAAAGAATGAAAGAACTGTGACCAGAAAAGAGTTTTCTGGTAATTATTAGGACCGTTTATAAACATTCTAGTTCTGTCTACTTCCAGAGTGAAGGTAGGATTGTTCTTATTAAACCTTTAAATGTTACATGCAGCCATGAGACTTGACTTTGTCTATGTCCTGTAAATGGAAATTATGTATATCATCTGTGTGACAATGCTTTAAGAATCAGAATGTGATCCCCAATGCTTCCTTCCTCTTGTAGAAGTCACTAAGTAGTGTTCTACATTGTTGACACTCTGAAATCACATGTCCCAAGATAAGGAAATCCTCATCTGGTGCTCAGTAGGGTATGCAAAAAATCAGTTTTCTTTGTTTTAAATGGAACATTGAGAATTTGGGTTTATTTGTTGCCATAGCAAACCTGATCTCTTCTGACAGACACAAGTAATTGAATTTTTATGTTAACCGGGAAAAGGAGTACATTCTGCACGGAATATTATAGGGCCAAGTGGTTCCAGCATGTCAGGACAAGACAGATGCCTTCTGGTTACACTTAGGATATGTGCATCTATGTTGATTAAACTAATTGTTTTCTTTTTATGCTATGATTTTTTTAGTCTTTTATACAATAGTTATATTAGACTTATAAAATATATATTTTCAAATTCATTAGCAAAATGTTGAACTGGCCTTTCCTAATATTGTCCATCAAAACAAAAGCCAATGGTATAATGCTGAGGAAAATTCTGTTAAAGTTCCCTAAGTACCTAAAACAAACATATTTCAGGCTGCAGCTCTCTCCCTTGGTTTAGCTAAATACAGGAATAAAACTGAGTGTGTCTAGAGAAAGGATGAACTACATATCCTTCAGCAGGGCTCCATACATAGTATTTTTCACAACTGAGCTTCTGATAGTGTTATGGTTTAAATGTGAGGTGTCCCTCAAAGACTCATATTAGATACAATGCAAGAAGGCTTAGAGGTGAAATGACCCTATTAGCTTTAGGGTTGATGGTTGCTAGTGCTAAGTTTAACAATACATTCCTAGAGGTTTGCTTAATAGTCAAGAGACTGTTAGCTCAGGTTATGAGAGCCTTAACCCATTCAGTGAATTAATCCCCTGATAGGGATTAACTGGCTGGTAACTGAAGGCAGGTAGGGTGTGGCTGGAGGAAGTGGGTCATTAGGGGCATTTCTTTGCGGTGAGTAATCTGTGTCTGGTGAGTGTAGTCTCTCAGTGTTTCTTGACTGCAATGCCATGAGTTGCTTTCCTCCACCACACTCTTCTGCCATGATGTTCTGCCTCACCTCAAGCCCCAAGGAATGGAGCCCACTATCTATGGACCAAGACCTTGAAACCATGAGTCCCCAAATAAACTTTTCCTCCTCTAATTGTTCCTCTGAGGTCTTTAAATCACAGTGGTAGAAAAGCTGACTAAAACAGATAGGTTATAGGCAGCAAAGATGTCTAGGTTATATTCTCTGACAAGAAGTTGGGGTGCAAATAATTTTACAATGCTCAATTCAGTCAAAATGGAAAGAGTTAACATACATTTTCTTAAGAAAGTTGTGACAAAGAGGACATGTGTCTCAAGAACATACAGAGTTACTTCTTGGAATAAGTTCTTATGGATAGGGCCAACCCTTTCCCAGAACAACTAAGCCTCTGAACAAAGCACAAGAAAAGACAGAATAAGAAATAGCATCTGTGACAGTGCAGAAGTTATTCTTGACCACTGGAGGGTATGGAATTCAGCAGGAAGAAAGCAAAATGTCACACAGGCTTCATCCAGGATGCCATAGTAGGAATGGGCACTGTAAGATGAGAATGATTTTGATGGGTGGCAGATAAGCTGAGGGCAAGAGTGAACTTCATGAGCATGCCTCATGCAGCACATTGTTAGAGTTTAAGGAATGGACTGGAAGGATAACACACAGGTTGGAGGAAAAGAGGAACTAAACTGTTGTCCAGCCACCAGGATTAAGGAAATAAGTCCAGGCTAAATTCTGAATGCTTTAGAAAGTAGCCCTAAAAATAAAAATAAATAAATAAAAATAAAAATTAACAAAAAATAAATAAATAAAACAAAAATTAAAAAAAAAAGAAAGAAAGTAGCCCTGAGAGACAAAAGCCTTATTATATTACAGCTCTAGCTGAGCTTCTGGTTGAATTTGGCTTCACAAATGACCTCAGGTATAATTACATGAAACAGAGAAAAAGTATGGCTTCACTCTGCCAGAACCAACAACGAGAAATAACAGACCATTGTGGGGTGAATGCAGGAAGTGCAGGTTGGGTGCGGCCTGCTCTCTTAGGTACATGCTCAGGACTAGAACTTTTGGCCCAATCTTGTGTTAACCTTATTATAATGTGAACAATGTAGTGTCAGTATTCTGAATCTTATCCATCCTTCATAAAGGAACCATGAACTTTTGATGTGGGAAGTAAGTACCCAGAGGTGTGGGCATTGAAGGGAAAACTAAATCCAAAACCAGTACGGTAATTATATTGTGCCTATTAACATTTACCTTGTGTGGATTTTCTTTCAGTTTCTCAACATTATAAAAATTTCCATTTATTATGATTTTAGCAATGCTTTGCATTACCATCTAGATAGTCTAAATCTAAGATTCTACATTTTTCTCAAAGATGCACAGGAAGACGGACATTTACATGAGCAATACACTCACAATGGCTTGTCTTATGGGGAACCAAAGTTCAGTGCACTATCCTTAAAATCTTCCCTGCACTCCTCAGTGCTGTCCAGTTGAAAGTGTTGGTTTTACAAATATTTGCAAAAATCTAGATTATAAT
This sequence comes from Aplodontia rufa, assembly GCA_004027875.1. Lineage (NCBI taxonomy): Eukaryota > Metazoa > Chordata > Mammalia > Rodentia > Aplodontiidae > Aplodontia > Aplodontia rufa. The sequence goes on along the minus strand of PVKS010024529.1, from coordinate 21,587 downwards.
TTGAAAATACCACAGAAAGTATCTCTACAAAAATGTTGAATCTGAGTATTAAAAGTATACAACCCTGCTTGCTTTCAATCTTAGAGGGAAAGCATTCAATTTCCCACTATTAAGTGGGATGTTAGTTATGGATCCTGTACAGATTCCCTTTACCAGTTTAAAGTTTTTCTCTATTTCTATATCCCAGGACTTTTTTTATTATTTATTATTAATGGTGGTTGAATTTTTTAAAATGCTTTATTACAAATATTAGCTTGATTACTATTATGATTTAAATGAAAGATGTCCCTCAAAAGCTCAATATGTGATACTACGCAAAAGCTGAGAGTGAAATGATTGGGTTTTGAGAGCTCTAACCCAATCAGTGAACTAATCCCCTGATAGGGATTAACTGGGTGGTAACCGTAGGCTGGTAGGGTATGGCTGGGGGAGGTGGGTCACTGGGGGCGTGTCTTTGGAGTACATATTTTGTATACGGTGTGGAGTTTCTCCTTTTGCTCCCATGGAGCCATGCCTTCTTCCATGATACTTAAGCCTCACCTGAGACCCAAGAAATGGAGCTGGCCTTCTATGGACTAAGACCTCTGAAACTTGAGCCCCGAAAAAAACTTTTCCTCCTAAAATTGTTCTTGTCAGGTCTTTTAGTCACAGCAGTGAAAAAGTTGACTAAACCGCTGTTGTCTCTAAGTCTTGCAGGCTCTTTCTAGTCTGAGGGGGCCCAAAATGTCATTTCTTCAGCTGTAAGAAATGCAAGTGATATCTAGGAACACCTCAATGGCCTTGACTGCAGGTGTGTGTGGAAGTAGTGGTACAACTTTAGAGCGGCAGCGAACCACCAGGAGTGCAGGCTCCCAGGCTCCGTAGAGATGGGTGACACTGCAACAGCCAAGAGCATGCCTTGGACAAAGGACATCTCTTCAATAAAAGATGCTGCGAAAGCTAGATACGCATATCAAAGGGACAAAACTCGACTCCTACCTCTCCCCATACAGAAAGCCAACTCAAAATGGATCAAAGTCCTCAATTTCAGACCCCAAACCATGAATCCATTAGAAGAAAACAGGAGAAATGCTTAGAGATACAGGCAAAGATATTTTGGATAAGATCCCAAAAGCACAGGCAACAAAAGAAAAAATTGGCAAATGGGATTATATCAAACTTCTGTATTGAAAAGAAAGGAACCGACAAAGTAAAGAGACAATCTACAGTGTGAAAGAAAATATGTCCAAACTGCTCATCCAAAAGGGACTTCATTTCCAGAACGTGTAAGGAGCTTGTGACTCACCTTTCTGTCACTCTGACGGAACATCTGAAGTAATCAACTGTAAGCAGGAAAGGTTGATTTTGGCTCACAGTTTCGGGGCTTCCAGTCTTTGGTCAGTTGGTCCATTGCTTTCTGTCCCCGGTGAGGCAGTACAGGTAGAGCAAATCATTCACCAGCGGTGACATGAAAGAGAGGAAGGAGCCAGGGCACACTGCAACGACCTAACTGCTTTGCTCTAGTCCCTGACTCCTACAGCTGCTTCCTCCTCCCAGTAGCACCACAGACTATCAACCAAGACTCTAGCACAGAGTTTATATGTATAAATTGCAAAATTACTAGGAAAAAAAAAGGTCAAATTTCCCCAACACATAGAAATGATAAATTCTGGAAGACACTGAAATGCTAATTATCCTGATTTGATCATTATACATATCATACATGTATTGAATCATCATACTGTAACCCAGGAATATGTGTGAATATCATGCCTCTTATACATTATATGTAATTTATATATGTATGATTTATAATTTATTTATTTTTCAAAGAGAGTATCAATTTTACTTAGTTTTTCATGCGGCTTTTATAGCTCTGACACTTTGGTGTGTATGTGGTGCTGGGGTTCAAACTCAAGTCCTTGCATATGCCAGGCAGGCACTGTAACCACTGAGCCACTGCTCCAGCCCTATAATATACATAACTTATATGCATTTAAGACAATAATGTAGTTCCTCTGATTTATTCTTTTAACATGGTAATTTGAATTAAATGATTATTGAATGTTAAACTAACTTTGGATTTTTAAGAAAGATCCAACATGGTCATGAGGTATCATTTGTATATTGCTACATTTGATTTGTTAAATTTTAAGGAATTTTTCTGTGTGTATTCTTAAGGGATATTAGCCTTTAATATCAGAGAAATGTCAGCTTGGGAGTATTAAAATTACTTGGGAAATGTTCCTTTCTCTTGTATTTTCTGTACACTTTTATCTATGACTGGTATTAGTCTAAATTTTCAAGAATTCACTAGTGAGTCCACTTGAGATTAAAATTCTTTGAGAAGGCTTTTAATTATACATTCAGATTATTTAAAAGATGCTCTTTGAAGCCAGGCATGGTAGTACATTCCTGTAATCCCAGAACTTGGGAGGCTGAGGTAGGAGGATTGCAAGTTTGAGGCCAGTCTGGGCAACTTAGGGCAACCCTATCTCAAAATAAAATTAAAAAGGGCTGGAAATATGGGTCAGCAGTTAAGCACACCTGGGTTCAATCCCTGGTACAAAGCAAAAAAAAAAAAAAAAGATTCTATTCTAAAAGAATATTACAATCTATTCAAATTATCTTTTTCCTCTTATAGTCAGTTTTAATTTGTTGTGATTTTCACTTATCTCAGTTTTTGTTTATTTCGATTTTGGTAACATTGGTATTTTATGGTCATTCTATCTGATATACCTGCTTAAGAACTTCTTTAGGATATAAACTTAGGTGTGAAATTTGAAGCTTTATTTTTCCATCGCATTTTTGTTTTCTTTTACATAAATTTCTGATCTTTATTTTATCTCTTCAGTCTATCCTTGGTTTTTCACACTTTTTGAAGCTATAACATGCTTCTAGATTTTTTTAATATACTTTCCTTTATTAAAAAACCATTTATTATTATAAATTTCTCTTTAAATACCTTTCTTATCCATTCCTTTTTAGTCTTTTTATTAAAATTGAATTTTAAGTATATTCTAATCTTCACCATTGTTCCATTGTTCTTTTTTTTTTTTTAAGAGAAAGAGGGACAGTGAAAGAGAGAGAGAGAATGAATTTTATTTAGTTTTTCATGTGGCTTTTGTTGCTCCAACACTTTATTGTGTATGTGGTGCTGGGGTTTGAACCCGCATCCTTGTGCATACCAGGCAAGCACCATCACCCCTAAGCCACTGCTGCAGCCCCCATCATTTTTCCATTTTGATTAGGGTGATTTAGAAATAAATATTTTAAATGTTCAAATGATTGGGATTTTAAAATATTTTTGTTATTGATTTTACACTAAATTACATTGTTAACAAAAAATATGAGCCACAAAATAGCCACTTTTTGAAATTTTTTAAAGCTTGCTTTACGGCATAGCACATCACAGAGTTTGTTTTACTGTTCCTTTTCTACTTGAAAAGAAGTTGACAATTTTTTAAGAGAGAGAGAGAGTTAGTTTTATTTTTTCATCTGGTTTTTGCTTTTCCGCCACTTAGTTGTTTGTGTTTGTGGTGCTGGGGATTGAACCCAGTTCCTTGCACATGCCAGACAAGTGCTCTGCAGCTAAGCTACCGCTCCAGTCCAGAAGATGACTTCTTTAAGATACTAAGTACGTGGTTCTATCCCATCCATTTCTCAAGGTGGTTAAATGATGATTCATGTCTTCCATCTAGTCGTTAAGCTCTAGGTCTACATGACCATCAGTAATTGAGAGATGTGTCTGGAAATCTTCGTTTGAATATTGGCTCTATCTACTTCTATGGTTCTATCAATTTTTTGGTACATAGTTTGAGTTGTATACATTTATGTTATATTTTACATATTTCATTGAGTTATAAAACTTTAGAATTAGAAAGTTCTGATGAAGTAAATTGTTTATCATTACATTGCAACTTTAACAGTACTTTTTGTCTTGAAGTCTGTTTTGACGAATATTAATACAGAAATTCCAGCTTTCTTTTGATTTTTTAATTCTTTTTTATTCTTTTGTTTTCAAACTTACTTAGTCCTCATGTTTTAGGTGTGTCTCTTGTAAACAAGTGGATTTTGCACTTTTACACGTGACAATCTCATTTAATTGGTGAGTTCAGTTGGTTTACTGATTTGTTACCAACACTTGTTTCTATCATCTTGCTTCTGCTTTAATGTGCTTTCAGTATGTTTCTTTATTCTTTCTTCAAGGAAACTGTTGGTCGGCTTTCTTTAAAAATTTGTGTTAAATTATTGACATAAAATTGCCTTTCTTTTAAAGAGAGAAGGACAATGAGAGAGAGAGAGAGAATCAATTTTAATTGAGTTTTTCACATGGCTTTCGTTGCTCAGACAGTTGCTGGGGTTTGAACCCGTGTACTCATAAATGCTGGGCAAGCGCTGCAACTGCCAAGCCACCATTCCAACCCCTAAAATTGCCTTTTTAATCATTTCTAAATGTACAATTGTTGGCCTTTATTATCTTAGCAATGTTGAGTGCACTGAAGTCCACTTAATAACAATATCCTAAATTCCTTTCTCCATGTTTACTTGTGGCTCAGCAGGCAAATAAGGCTCCGTTGTTCATTTGGTCAGTGTGCAGTCCTCGAGTGCCTGGTGCATCATGACAGCACAGCTCCAGGCCATGCAATGAGGGTACAACACTGAATACACAGACAAAAAGAAGAAAGAAAGAAAGAAAGAGAGAGAGAGAGAGAGAGAGAGAGAGAAAGAAAGAAAGAAAGAAAGAAAGAAAGAAAGAAAGAAAGAAAGAAAATTACTTTTAGGAGTTTACAGAGAAAGAAAAAGGCAGAAGATGAAAAAACAAACTATACAGTATGGTGAAATGTGAAAGCCTTCTAGAAAGAAAAAACAGAATAGGCAAATGGTAGGGCTGGGGTGGTTACAGGGGTCAGGGGGACTTCACTGCAGACATAATGTTTGAGCAAAGACCTTACAGCAGAGAGGGTTGGTTGTCCACATACTCCTACTCCCCTGAGTATGGACCTGATGCTGAGAGCTGGCCTCTGATCCAGGACTGTTTCCCAGCCTGTTTTGCTTCTAGACATAGCTATATAAGTAATTCTCTCCAATGCAATTTGCTTGATCTTCTAAGCTGAGGTTGTACTGAATCTTACATGCCTTCTCCTCTCTTTCCGTTCTGTCAGCTAAGCAGAAACTCCCGCCTTTACAACTAGCTGTCCATATATAATATGAGCCACATGTCATTTTAATTTTCTAGTAGTCATATTGGTAGAAGTAGAAAAAGACACAGGTGAAATTTATTTTAACAGTGCAGGTCTTGAGCTTGGTATTTCCAAATTTTATTATTTCAACATGGATTCAACATGAAAATATCAACCCTCTAATCCCATTTTCAAAATCCAGTATGTAATTTACACTTAAGCACATTTCAAGTGCTAGAAGTCACATTCCAGGGACTGGGTCCTGCTATGTGACATCATAAGTGCAGGTCTAGCATGTGATGGCAATAAGATAACAGGTGGGTCCCTGGTGGAAGACAGTCACTCACCAGCCAGGAATACTGACATTATTTTACTACCTAAAGGGGAAATAGACTTCTACTGTGTTAAGCTTCTGAAATTTTGAGACTTATTACAAATATTGATTCCTTGAAGTTATGTATTAAAGACAAAAACTTAAAATGTAGAGTATTGTCTTGCCAATTAAGTAACAGGGTAGCACAAGATCGACATTAGAATCTGGTAAGCAGAAACCCCAGCATACCTCTAACTCCCAGGGCTCTAGCCAAAGGAGAAGGGAGGTAAATAAGGAGGTCTCTATCCCATGGATTTTACAAAGCCACTGACCCACAAATTAATGCTTGGGAAAGCCCGCAGAAAACACCTGGCTACAGAAGCTGCCTGCAAGAGTGCACCCTCTACCGGAGGGGGAAGAAACCTCATTGTTACCAGGCCGGTTCTGTGACACTGGGTGAGATTAGATGTTATCAGAAGCACACGGAACTTCTGATTCATTTGTAAACTCCCCCTCCAGCATCTGGTGCAATAAATTGCTCAAGACTTCAAAACAGATGTGCACTTCTGAGTGTAGCTATTGGTGCTTCACGCGCAGGAAGCAAGTGAAACCCATCTGGTTGGCTTCTTAGAAGATACCAACCTGTGTGCTATCCATGCCAAATATGTAACAATTATGCCAAAAGGCATCTAGCTCATATACCACATATATAAGGACATACTTAAGAATCTACCATGAGCTGGACATGGCGGCACACACATGTAATCTCAGCAGCTCCAGAGACAGAGGCAGGAGAATAGCAAGTTCAAAGTCAGACTTGGCAACTTAGTGTGGCTCTAGGCAACTTAGTGAGAACCTGTCTCAAAATAAAATGTAAAATGCACCGGAGATGTGGCTCAGTGGTTAAGCGCCCTGGGGTTCAATCTCCATCAAAAAAAAATTTTTTTTAATAAAGTAAAAAATTCTCTTCTTCCTGTTCTTGGTGGTTCCGAATATATATTTTCCCCCATGAACTCAAAAGATGCCACACTGTATGATTAAGAATGGAAAAAAAGGACAGAAATAAGGTATTGACAGTTTTTCCATTTTCACTTGCATGTAAATTTGTAATATAATATAATAATAAGGCACTAATGCAAGTCAAAATATTTCAGTAAACAAGTTTCAGCAATTCATCTTTATGACAGTTCTAAATACACCAATTAAAATTCTCTGGAAAATACCAGCATTTGGATGGTTTTAAAATATTCCATTTAAAACATTTCCATTTCTTATTGATGGAAATTAAAATGATGTTTGTGGCACTTTTATCCTACAGTAGATCCATCCATTCACTCTACTTTTGTGAGTTGTCCTACAAGCAAGTATGTGTTTTTAATGTCATCTGTCTTCTGTGTTACTCCTATAAATTTGTTACTAAAATATATTAAACTATAAAAAATTAAAGCATCTGGAAAGTAGACACTCACGTTAAGCAATAGCAAAACCATTACCTTGCACACTTGCAAGCCTTGTAACGTTAGAGCAAGTGGCATGAAAGAGTCGGAACACCAGTGAGGCTGTAGAGGTCTTCTAGGACTATCATAACAAAATGCCACAGACCGGCTGGTTTAAACAATAGAAATGCATTTTCTCACCCTTGTATGTGCTGAAAGTCCACAGTCAAAGTGCCAGCATGATTAATTCAAACATGAGACCTCAGCTGGTCCCCTACTGTCTGTGACTTCACATGGCCTTTTTCTGTGCATTTGCAGTGCTGGAACTTCTTCCTCCTCCTGTAGGGCCACCACTCCTATTGGATAAGAACCTCACCCTTGTGATCTCATTTATTTTGAGACAGGGTCTCACTAAGTTGCCCAGGGTAGCCTTGACTTTATAATCCTCCTCCTCAGCCTCCTGAATCGCTGGGGTTACGGTGTGCACCATTGTACCCTGCTGTGATCTCATTTAAGCTTAAGTATTTCCTTAAAGGCCCTGTCTCCAACTATAGCTACATTAGGGGCTATGACTTCAACATGAGAATTTGGGGGAATATAATTTAGGGGATAAGAGCTGTTGAATGATCCTTTAAATTGAACAAGGATTACAAGAAAGGCATGTGTTCAGAAAAGAATTGGCTGATTTGTAAGCAGAGATGAAAGATAAAATGAATCTAGAAATCAAGGTGAATTTTCAGAGTTGGAAAGCTGACTTTGTAGACACTGAGAAGTAGCAGATAAAATCTAAAATGTTTTGAGCAAAAAAACACTCACGAAGTTGATTTGATTAAGCCGAGGTTCACAAAGCTGAAGTTGAGATCTATTCTCTTTCCACCAACCCTATTGCCTCAAGGGGCCTCAAGTTAGCCATATTTAATTAAGGAAAAAGAGGCAGAGGCAGGCAAGGATAAGGAGTGAAACAGAGCAGACTTAAGAACTGTTTCTAGGAAAGAACTTTGGATATGGTTACCAGCACATGGAACTGACTAGGAATTAAAGAAATAATGTTTCCAAATAAACCATGGAAGTAGTGAGCTGAGTCTTTAAAACATCTTCTCAGAACTGCAAGTATCCACCAACAGGAAGCAGGCTGTGAAAACTACACAGTACCGAGGACACATTCCTGGGTGCCCATCTGATATTGCTGGGAAGGACAATGAACAAGAAAGAACATCCCTGAAAACGGAGCAAGGAACTTTCTGCCCTAGAGTCCAGTGAAGGAATCTCCTCCACCTGGAGGGCAGGGAGTCTTCATAATGACTGTCCAGTTGGAGTTCTCATTGCTATGGATCTGCAAGCCCTCCCCTTTCCAAATGAGAGTTTTTATTGTAGTTATCATGTTCTTGGTCCATATTTCTTTTATGAGGTTGGGAGTTAGGGGAGAGGTGGGCAGATAATTTGTCTTTTAATTCAAAGATATCTGAACCAAAGAAGCAACATTAGAGTTCCTGGACCTTGTCCTGGATGTGGCACCTGCTTTGAACTTTGGGTTGCCTCCTTTAGGCAAGGTACCACACAAGATATTTGATGGACACAGGCAGTCTGTGGCAGAACCAGCTAGCTGCCCCAAGAGTCTTTGCTCCCCGTCCATAGTGTTAGTTTCTTGCTGCAGAGCCAGTGACCATAACCACCATTCCCCTTAAATCCAGGGTGGCACTGAGACTGGGTGTTCTCTCAAAAGTGTCAGGAAAGTGACACAGGCTTTGTCCGTTGTCTTTTTCCCCTTCCATGAGCTGGCAAAAGAGGACTAGGGAATCTGCCTGAGGACACTGCAGAGCACCAAGATGGAAGGATCCTGGGTTCAGAGTCACCACATACAGGAAAGCCACCTGCCATCTAGGAAAACTATTACCAGACTACTGAAAGAGTAAGAGAGAAACTTCTGCTTTGTTAAATCACTAAAATTTCAAAGTTTCTTTGGTATAGAAATTAATATCCTCCTGAAAGAAGTGAAGGAGAGAGCTGTGAAATTCTGTGGGTGACAAGTGTTCACAAGAACAACAAGTGGAACCAAGGATTAGCAAGGAGCCAAGTGTGACTAAAGCAAAGCAAACAAGGAGAAGAACTGAAGGTGATAAAATTAGAGTAGCAAAAAGAGGCCGGGTCCTTAAGAGCTTGTGAGGCATTGTAAGCACTTTGGCTTTTACCTTGAATGAGCTGGAGAGTCAGTGGAGTGTTTGGAGCAGAAGGGGGACATTAGCTGACATTTTAATTGGATCTCTGTAGCTGTTGTTTAGGACTAAGTCACAGGGACACAAGCAGAAAGATCAGTTTTGAGACTATTAAAACAATCTAGGAAGAGAGATGAAAGTGGCTTGGAATCAAATGGTTGTGAAGGTGGTAAATGTTATTTGGATTCTGGACATATCTTTTTTTTTTTAGAAATTTATTTTTGAACAACCATGCAAGTTTTTAACAAAAAAATATAAAATGTGTATAGATTCTGGATATTAGATTTACCCCCAAGAGTATTATTATATTAGTGCCCCCCCAATTACCCACCCTTATCCCTCCCTTCTACTTCCCAAAATATCTCTAAACAAAGTATTAGGTTATATAACATTACACCTTATCTGAATTTAGCACATGATAATAGACCACCTTTCTCAATGGCCAGGGTCTAGTTCCAGCCTCCCCTGATGAGTGGAGACATTCGACCCTTGCTTCTCTGGGTTAAGCTGATTTTACTCAGCATAATTTCTTCCATAGCCATCTATTTACCTTCAAAGGCTGCAATATCTTTGTTTCTAATTGCTGTGTAAAATTCCATGGTATAAATGTACCACATTTTTGGATCTATTCATCCAGTGAGGTATATCTGGGTTGTTTCTCAATGGCCAGGGACTAGCTTCAGCCTCCACAGATGAGTGAAGACATTCAACCCTTGGTTCTCTGAGTTATGGTGATTTTACACAGCATAATTTCTTCCATAGCCATCCATTTACCATCAAAGGATGCAACATCATTGTTTCTAATTGATGAGTAAAACTCCATTGTATGTATATGTACCACAGTTTTTGGACCCATTCATCCAGTGAGGGACATCTGGGTTGTTTCCATAATCTAGCAATAGTAAATTGAGCTGCTATGAACATAGATATTGCTGTGTCACTATAATGTGCTGACTCTAAATCCCCTGGAAAAATACCCAGGAGTGGAATAGCAAGATTGTATCTTTATGGTAGTGCCTGCCAAAGGCTTCTTGAGTGATATTTATTATTCTTGCTGGCTCAAGTCAGAGAACTATATATGCATTGTGAGCAGAAATTGACTCCCAGTATCTCATAAAGTACTTGGTGTTCTCTGTAGTTAAAGGGGCTCTGCCAATGCAATAGTATTGTTATTTCATTACAAGTATTAGTAACTAATGTATAAAACATAAATGCAGCTAACCAAAGGTTTTATGAATGCTTTCTGAGTTACTTGGCCCATAAATAATTTTAATTGAGATTCAATGTTATTAATATGTATTCTTCAGTGCCAGTGAGATTGCCACTGGTCCAAGAGACAAGATTGTTTTGAGGTCTTTCAAACAGACAACTCTGATTATTCAAAAACAAACAAATAAACATAGGCTACTTGTATTAGTCAGGGGTGTAACCCACACATAGAGGGTGCGAAGGATACTGGTGTCAATGAAAGGCTCCATATGATTGTAGAGGCTTGGTAAGTTCAAAACCTGCTGGGGGCTGATAGAAGGCTGAAAACTAAGGAAACAGTGGCGGTTGTTGTTCAAAGGTAGTCTGCTATAGAACCAGAGAAAGCCAACATTGCAGATGAAGTCTGAAGGCTGTCTGCTATCAGAATTCCCTCTTTCTCAAGGGAGGTCATCAGTTGTTCTATTCATGCTTTCAACTGATTGGATGAGGCCCACCCACATCATGAAAGGCAATTTGCTTTACTCCACATCCAATTCAAACAGAAATCTCATCCAAAGCACCTTCACAGAAACAGCCAGAACAATGTTTGCTCAAATATCTGGACACTGTTGTTGTAGAGAAGTTATAAAACTAATCATCAGACTACACTATAAATAGGGAAACTGCAAGATGTTTGTTTTATTGCCATGTAATTCAGTAAAGCTTGCCTCTCCTTAGTCTCATAGATTATATACAGGTTTTCTTCTTTTACTGTCTAATTGCATATTTAATAAAAAAAATCATTAGACAATGATGAAAGCCTTATTTACCTACTACTCTGAAAATTTTTTCTCTTCCTTTTATTGATTTAATTTTAGTCCTTATGGTTGTAACATGTTATGGTTTGGAAGTGAGATGTCCCCCAAAAGCTCATGTGTGCGACAATGCAAGAAGGCTTAGAGATGAAATGACTGGGTTATGAGAGCCTTAACCCTATCAGAGCATTCACGCCTGAGAGGGATCATCTGGGTGGTAGCTGAAGGCAGGTGGAATGTGGCTGGAGAAGGTTAATCACTGAGGGTATGCCTTTGGGGCATACATTTAGTGAGCTGAGCTTTGTCTTTCTCTACTTCCTGATTGTCACGCCTTGAGCCACTTTCCTCCTCCTCACTCTTCCACCATGATGTTCTGCCTCACCTCCAGCTCCAAGCAATGAAGCCAACCTTCTATGGACGGACCTCTGAAAAACTGTGAGCCCCCAAATAAACTTTTCCTCCTCTACAATTGTTCTTATCAGGTCTTTTAGTCACAACAATGAAAAAAATAATTAAAACGCATGTGCTAGCCCACACTGGCAAAATTGTATGCTTTCCACTCTGCTATGCCTCAGCTGAGTGAGTGTATAACACTCTACTCCTTTTAAAGTCACTGGAAATTGTTTATATAACCACATTGTTCTTCAGCTAACAATTTTGCTTGATTTATATTGATACTGATTAAGGTGAACTCTTTTTGAAAATTTTAATTATTAAAAAAAAAACTCCATAAGATTGGGAAATGAGAAAAACAGACTACCCCAAAAGGATATTCTAGTATTATGTCATCACCATTGCAAAAATCAATAAAATATTTAATAACCACCAGAAAAGTAAAGGAACTGGTAAAATGGAATAACAGATTCTTAGAGCAAATTTCAGCAAGCTTAAGAAAATAGTAGAAGTAATCACCCGGGAACGTTGTCAAACAGTAAGAATCCAGCAGAAACAGAGGTTGAAAATGAGAAGAAATCCTCCTTGCATCAAAAGGATAGGCAGAATTTAACTTCATCAGCTAAAAAGTAGTTGAACAAGTGAAATAAAGAGGAATTAGGGACTGCAGTGGTGGCTTGGCTTGTACTTGTGGCATGCACGAGTACACGGGTTCAAACACAGCACCCATGTACACAGCTGGGTGTTGGAGCAACGAGGGCAATGTGAAAGACTCAATAAAATAAAAATTGATTCTCTCTCTCTCTCTCTCTCACTGTACTTCTCTCTTAAAAAAAAAAAAGGAATTAGATAGCCAGCAGTGGTGGGGCATACCTGTAATCACAATAGCTGGGGAAGCTGAGGTAGGAGGATCCCAAGTTCAAAGCCAGACTCAGCAACTTCTCAAGACCCTAAGCAATTTATCAAGAACCTGTCTCAAAATAAAACTTAAAATGGTCTGGGGATGTGGCTCAGGGATTAAGTACCCCTGGGTTCAATCCCTGGAACAAAAAAAAAAAAAAAAGGCAGAATTAACTACACAAAGGAAAAATAGCTCCAACAAAATGTTAGATACTAGAGAGGCACTGGCCCAATATGACTTTGCTGGGGGTGAGAGGAAAGGAGACGGGGTCTAATGCCACTGCCCATGCTCTGTGGCACCAGGGCCCTGCAGGTCCACCATCAGCAACACCACCAGTCCCAGAAGCAGCAGTGATCCAGATCTGCTTCCACTCAATGGCAGCAGCAACTGGCACCCTCAGTGAGGGCACAGAAACATCACAGAGCATCCCTGACTTCTGAGTGGTGACAGCTTGGTTGGCAAGAGGGAGCCACACTGTAGGGAGACATCTGATATCATACATACCACGCAGAAAGAAGCAGTTGAGGCCACAGGTGTTAGAGAAGGATGCAATGACTTGTTAGGAGGAAGTGTGTCTGCAGACTATACGAATTCACTCCGAAGGAAAGGGACTCTGAATAAGGCTAGAAATTCCAGCGTGGACAGTTTCCAACTTACAATCGTTCAACTTTTATTTTAAGACTTTACAATGGTGCAAAAGCAATATGCACTCAGTAGGAACTATGCTTTGAATTTTGAGTTTGGGTCTTTTCCTGAGTTAGTAATATGCAGTCCAGTGTTCTCTTGTCAAGCTGGGCAGCAGCAGTAAACTACAGCTCCCACTCATACAGGAGGCTAAACTACTGCTACTCTACAGTGCACTGTTGCCAGCAGATTTTGGATACAGGTATTCAATAAATTCTATGAGATAATCAACACTTTATTATAAAATAGGCCTTGTGTTAGATGATTTTGCCCAGCTGTTGGCCAATGTAAATTTTTGGAGCATGTTTAAAGTAAGTTAGGGTTAAGCTATGATATTTGATAGGTTAGATGTACTAAATGGGTGTATTAAATGTATTTTCAACAGATGGTATTTTCAATTTAGGGTGAATTTATAGGATGTAACTCCATCGTAAACCAAGGAACAGCTTCATTCTATATAAGGTATGACAGAGAAAATAACTGTGTTGTATTTCAAGGTTAACTCTACTATAATCCCCAAGTATGGTCCAAGGAAAGACATCTTAATATACTACATGGGTGATGTTGGCTAAATTATTATTCTTTCCAGGAATAGCTGGCTTTATAACAGAGATTTCATGTAGACAATGCCTGAATCTTTGTATTTTACATTCCCCACCACCCGATTGGGAAGACCTGAATTAATGTGTCTCCATGTAATGGTTTAGATATGAGGTGTATCCCAAAATCTCATGTTCGAGATAATACTAAAAGAGGTGATATGACTAGGTTACCAGAGCCTTAACTTAATCAGAGCATTAATCTGCTGATATGGATTAACCTAGTGGTTACTATAGGCAAGTAGGGTGTGGCTGAGGAAGTAGGTCACTGGGGACTTACCTTTAGGGTATATATTTTGTTTCTAGAGAGAAACTCTCTCTGCTTCCTGATTCTCATGTCTTGAGCTACTTTCCTTCGCCATTCTCTTTTGCCATGATGTTCTGTCTCACTTTGGGCCCAGAGCAATGGATTAAGCTCTCTATGGACTGAGACCTCTGAAACTGTGAGCATCAAATAAATTTTTCCTCTGCTAAAATTATTCTTCTCAGGTCTTTTTGTCACAGCAAAAAAAAAAAAAAAAAAGCCCCCCACCCCCGCCCAAGAAAACCCTGACTAAAACAATCCATTTGGGTTCAACATCCCATTTCTCTTGTTTATCCAATGTAGAAAATGACGAGGTAGCTCTGGGTTAAGGAAAGGCAATGCTTGTAGTATTTGAACTTAAGTTTTGAACCCATAAGACACTAACCCCAAACTCCTTTCTCCACTGTAGAATGAAAATATTTTCACTTGGCCCTACTAAGTATTATAATAAATAAATGCTATTAAAATAGTGCTATTTGATAGGTATAAAAAGTTACACTCAGCCATTTAATTCTAAGGTGAGAGCAATGAAGATAACAAAGGTTAGTCTTTGGCCTGATTTTTTTAACATTCCTATTATTATTAAAATGTGTATATACATCCAGGGATGTACATATTGTAATTTACTGAGTACAGAAGTATTCAGTTTCATCAAATATGGAAATTAAAAGGTGGTTTCAGTAATATTCCTACACATTCACACTATATAATTAGAAGTCAGTAGCAAATAATTTTAAGAAGATACACTAAATGATCAATAAGTATTTAAAATAACAATTAGCAGGTTTTTCAGAGGTCTGCCAAATTAGCCCCATCATCACAGAAAACGGAGGCCTAGGTAGGAAATACTTTTTGCTCCAGATACCCCCAGAAGTTCATGGCCAATCTCAATCTAAAATTTATGCCTCCCTATTCCTCAAAGTGAATTCCTTTCCTTCTGGATAAGACTAGAGATTCAAAGGAAGCAAGCGTATAGTGCTCATTTTCTCCAGAATCTCAGTTCCAGGGCTGTGGGTCAGTCCCACTCTTATTGTCCCATGAATTGTGGTGCTGCAAATGACCATGTTTGAGCCTGCAGAAGTGCTGCCCCGGGAAGGGACACCACATTATACACTCTCTATTTCCCCACTAGTTCCTGAAACACCCAGCTGGAAATTCATCTGACCTGTTGTTGTTTATACTTGTTTTGGCTCAATCCTCTCTCCCCATCTATGCCTTTAGTATGCACATACAAGCGCACACCTGCATATGCCACGCTAATTGCACTAACTTTTCATTTGATAAGAATGAAAATCACATATTAAGAACACTAACCTTTCCCTGTAGTGCTAAGGATTATCAGAGGTCTGCAGAAGATAAAGAATGAATTCCCTCTGACCCCTTTGGGACATATAATAACAGCTGAGGCACCCCTGCTTTGAGGAGCTGGACATCTGGATGTCATTTAAGGATGGGAGCTACAACTGTGCTTTGGTATAATTTTCTTTTTATTGTTGCTAAGATCATGAGCAGGAGCCAACTGGCCCACTTCTCCTTCTCACATTGCTTGTGGTCAGACAAAATTAAATGTTCTGCCACCTTTAACTTGCAAGCAGTTAGGGAAGCAAATGCATCACATTCTCAGATCCAGAAAGGGCTGAAGACAAAGCCCATTTGAAATAACAGCCCTCGGTTTAAGAAGAAGTTACTTTACACAGATCCACTCAGCAAAGCTTGAGAATTGCCAAGATGTGAAGCCAAGATCCCTCCATCACCTGTGTGGTGAAAAATAAGTTTCCAATTGCCTTCTGTGACTACACATTTGAACACAGATGCCACACCAAGATCACTCCATTTCTACTGCTTGCAGTAGTGAAGGAAAAGGAAAATACATAAGGAATCTGATACACTAACTGGACAACTCAGACTGTCCAGCTCCAGAGCTGACTCACAAGAATTCTACTCAACTTTTGTTTGTGTCTTCTTTCTGTAAATGGTGCAAAAATCTATAAATCTTGGAAGTTGGAACTCCAAAAAGGTAAAAGACTCTTTTAGGTTTGAGAAGCAGGATAGTATGTTGATTGCACAGACGATCATCAGACATCGTATATTTTCCTGGTCACAACCCTTGTTACCCAGTCTTATGTTATACTTCTGCCTCACCCATCAGATTTCTCACTTACAACCTCTTCCAAAAAACAGCCACGAACAAACAAGACCCAGCCCCTTGAAACCTCTGCCCCTACTCCATAGTGCAGCTCCTCTGTACAACACTTCCTGTCTTCATTGATGGGACCAGAAGACACATTTCTGAATCAGAAACATTCAAGGGAATCAAAGAAGCAGCATATAATTAGCATGATGTTGAGGAACTAAACATTAAAAATTTAAAGAATTACCCAAATCCAACTCCAGATCAAACAAATTAAGAATGTCTGGGTGTGGAACTCAAATATTGGAATATATATTTTTAAAAAAAATCTCCCCAGGTGATTCTAAAGAATAGACAAGACTGAGAACCACAAGCTTAGCACAATACACAACCCAGGGGATTGTTGACACACACGTAACACTAAACTATCCCAAGTCAATGACTTTTGGGGCAAACATTAATGAGGTAGAACTGGAAAATACTTTGATTGACATGTAACCTGGTATGGCAGTTTTTCAGTATGGCCTCAAATTCTTTGACATTTCTCCCATTGAGAGGTAGAGGATCTGTTCTCATCCCTTGAATTTGGGTGGCCTTCTGACTATTTGATTCAAAAAAGTATTGCAGGTTGGTGCTATCTTGGTTCTTAGGCAATGTCACAAAAGGCTATCCACCTAGCCAACAGGGACACTCATTTTGGATCCCTGAAACCACCCCCAACCTGCCCCCACGGAAGAGCTACCTTGAGCTACCATGCTGTTGGAAAAATCAGGCTACATGGAGAAGCCACATGCAGGGATAGCCTCAGATTACTTCTCAGCCAACAGAAGCCATCAACTGAAAAACTGAGAGACTGACATATTATCTGTGAATTCTGGGACTTAAAGCATCTATTTAATAAATGTGTTGAAATAATGTCTCTGAATTTGTCTGTCAAACATTTTCTAGTTTTCCTCTAAATCTAATATTACTCTTACTTTAACAATAAATAAAAATTCAAGTGTCTGAAGATACATATTAATTGAGTTTTTCTCAATTTGATTAGATATTGGAATTGAAATAGAAGAAGTGTTTTTACTCTGAAAATGCCAGGAAAAGGTTTGTAACATAAAATTGCTTAACCTCAAAGAAACAAACACAAATAATTTGAAATATTGGGGAAATGAATGGACTTTAATAGTGTGAATGTTGGTCCACAGGGCTGAATGGTGGCCCCCAAAATGGTATATCCATGTCATGAACTCTGGAACTTGTGATCCTGTTCCTTATTTTATAAAAGGATCTTTGCAGATATAATTAATGTGTTAGCTTTTCCTCACTGTGACCAAAATACATGACACAAACACCTTAGAGGAGGAGAGATTTGGTTTCATTCATTGTTTCAGAGATTTCAGTTCATAGTTGGGAAACTCCGTTGCTCTGGGCCTAGATGAGGCAGAATATCATGGCACACAGCATGGTGGAGTAAAGCAGTTCACCTCACCAGGAAGCCAGGAAGCAGAGAAAGAGTGAAGGAGGCACCAGGACAAGCGATAGACTCCAAAGACATGTCCCCTTCACCATCCCCCCAAATCTGCTTCCTCTAAGCATGCCCCACTTGTAGTCTCTACCCCTCCCCAGTAGTCTATTCAGCTACAAATGGAATACTCAGAGTCCTTGTGACCCAAACACTTTCCAAAAACCCCACCTCTGAATATTTCTGTATTGGGGACCAGCCTTCAACACTTGAGAGTTTGGGGGACACTTCTTATCCAAACTATTACAATTAAGGATAGTGAGATGAGATCATCTTGAATTATCCAAGTGGAACCTAAATCCAATGACAAGTGTCTTTATATAAGATACAGGGTAGAATTAATGAACAAAAGAGGCAATGTAACCATGGAGGCAGAGATTGGAGTGAGGCCACCACAAGTGAAGGACTACTGATAGCACCAGAAGGTGGAAGAGGCAAAGGACCGCTTTTCCTCTACACCCAGCGGTGTCAAACACCTTGATTTCTCTCTTTCAGACTTCTGGCCTCCAGAAATGAGAGAATAAATTTCTATGAAGCCTACCAGGTTGTGGTCATTTATTAGAATAGCTACAGGAACTTGATGCAGTCGGGGGGTAAAAAGATTTCGGCATCTAAATTCTACTTCCACATTAGGACGTAATTGAATAAATTGCAGTTTAGCTCTTTATACTTCTCTATGCTTTTGCATATAAGAAAGATTTCAATTCAAGATGTTATTTCTATTATAAAATTGTCTTTATGTTTTGCTTGTTTTTATGTGTTCTTAACATATGGCCTGATCATGACTTTTAGCCTATATTTGCTAACAATCTCAACAGAGTTAAAAAAATGAAGCTCTTGACTGAGTATTGTGAATTCTGCTGATGGTTCCTTATATACATTTGAGGGCAGAGGGGTGAAGAGTGGAGACTTGGTACAGAAAGATAAAGAAATGCTGACCTTGCAATAAAGTATATAGTTTGTAGGGGAATGTCCATAAACAGGCTTTAAAGAAGACTGCTTCAAATTCTAGATGAAGGATACCCTACAAAATACCTGACTTCTGGGGCTGGAGCAGTGGCTCGGGGGTTACAGCACTTGCCTTGCATGAGCCAGTACGCGGGTTCAAACCCCAGCACCACAGACCACATACACAATGAAGTGTCAGAGCAACGAAAGTCCATGAAAAAATAAATAAAATTGATTCTTTCTCACTGTCCCTCTTTCTTTAAAAAACAAAACAACAACAACAACAACTAACTTCTGGAAACTGTGGAAGTCATCAAAAATGAAGAAATTATGTCAGCCAAGAGAAGACAAAAAGAGAAGTAAAGACTGAAAGTAATGATGTATCCTGGAAAAAAGCCATTAGGTAAAACTTAAGGAACTCTGAGTAAAAAAAAAACAAAAATGACTTTATGAAAAACATACCAATATTGGTTCATTAATTTTAACAAATGAGCTATGCTAATATAACATGTTAACAGTGGTTGAAACTGGGTGCTGGATCTATGGGAACTCTCTGAAGTAACTTTTCAATTTTCCTGTTCTAAACAAAGACATCTATTTAAGGCGGGGAGGGGGGCTATTTCTACAAACATTCTTATTTCTAATAAGAAACCAAAGGAGGAAGTGAAACATTTAATACAAATTAGCCACGTTGAGGAAATTTTCTTCCCGTTTCCCCAGAAGGCTAGTTCATATTGTAAATATTATTTAGTAAGGACTGTGCCCCTTCCAATCAGTTGCGATGTTCTGAAAAGAATATACCAAGAAACGTTTCTTGGTGTTAAAAACATGTGGTTGAGCTTCACTTCGGGTTTCCAGGGCTAACCGGCGTGCCATCTGCTCGCACCATGGAGTGGTAACCACGGTTCACGTGTCACTCCAGCGTTCCGGAGTTAGGAAGTTTGCCCCAGCAAGTCTGGACAACTTCGCCTCCTCGCAGGTTGCTGGGGGCAGGGGCGGCAGCATCCAGAGTGTGTGTATCGTTTTTCCAAACCCCATCTGCTTTCCCCACCCCTGGCTGTGCCCGCGGTCTTCGGGGCGCCGCCAGCCGCGGGGACGTGAGCGGGTCTTTTATGCATAACAAAAGAGCCCTCCCCTCCTCCTCCCGCCGCCCCGCGCCAGCGCCCCCGTTGCTTCCCGCGGCCGGCAGCGCGCGTCCACCGCCAGCATTGGCTCCCGGGCCGAGGTTTCCAGGTACCCGGAAGGGGGAGGGGGCCGAGGCGGCCACAATTGGGCGGGTGAGGACGAAACGCGCGGCTAGGAGCGCCAAGACCGCGAGGGGCGGCCAGCCCGGGCAGTGCCGCCGCGGGATTGGCCGGGGCCGCCCCGCCGGCCGCCGCTGATTGGCGGATGCTCAAATTCAGTCTCAAGGCGCCAGTGGAGGTGTTTTAGCGGGGACCGCGGTACAGAGTGGAGTTGCGCTCGGCGGGTAGGAGCGCTGGTGCTACCCGGACGCCCTGGGGTCCCCACCAGCACCGGGCACTCGGAGCGGGAGTCTGCGTGCCTCGCCTTACCCGCCCGATGTCGTCGCCCGGCTGCTGATATCTGCACGCCCTTCCCGCATCGGTGTGGGACAGCGGAGGTCCCTGTGGAGGCAGAAAACCTCCTTCGCAGAGCGGGAGTAAGTACGCGTGCCGCCCCAGCGCTGGTGGGGAGGCGGGAATTGGGGGAAAGGGGACCCTCCCGCCTGGCTGCCAGCCTGCCACCCCTTTCCTTCCCCGGTTGGCGGGGGATTGAGGTGTTCCGCCTTGGGACCTGGGCGCGCAGGCTGTGCCACCTCCAGCTCGCTAAGTGAGGGGGACTGGTCCTTCTTCAGGATTTGGACTTTATCGTTGGGGTCCGCTTGGAGGGTTGGGAAGGAGCCGGGGGATCGCTGAGTGGGTTTGTTCTAGCGATCAGGTTTCCTTCCCCCAGACTCAAACCCCCTTAAAGCCGAATTCCTCCCAGTTCTTTGCGCCAAAAGTAACTGACCTGGAGAGACCCCCATACTTTCTGACAGATTTACCCAGCACCCACCTAAGTTGGTAACTTTACTTTGCCCTGTTGTTTTTCATAAAGAATTCACATCTTTTGCTGATTTTTTTTCTTCCCAGAATTTTGGTAATTACAAAACATATTTTTAAGTGTTTGTTCACGTGAGTTTTAGAGCTGGTTGGAGGGTGGCTGCATTTCTGGAAATTCCCAGGACTTGTTTAGGGAAGGGGAAGTTCATGTTCACGAATGAGTAATATTTTTTGGAGGGGAAAATGTCTAAGGGTAAAGTGGTTTTCTAATATAATTGTGCGTTACAGATGGAGGTAAATTGTTTAACACTAAAAGACCTGATCAACCCCAGGCAGGCCAGATTAGATTTTACAATCGAAGATGGAGAAAATGCACAAAAGGTAAGTACAAATAAAAACCTTAATCTCTAACATACTAAGGATGGTGATGTACAATCTGATTTAGTGTTCCAGCATGCCGCTTCTGTTTGCTTTTTAAGCATCTTAATTAACTTGATGACCCTAATAGATATTTTTAAAAACAGAATCATCCAAAGCACAATTTTTTCAAGTCTATTCTCAGTCATTGTGCAGTGAAAAGAAAGGCCAGGTTAGATGTATTATTGGAACCAACTTATATAAATCAAAGATATGTGGACACAGCAATCAGAAGTTTGTAATACTTAACAGTTGTTAAGGGTGGTTTAGCTAATGTTTTATAGAAATGTTAGCCTTGCTTCCCAGGAAAATGGGCTGTCATAGTTATGTAAATGCTGGATTATTAAAATCCTGACAAATGTCTTCATACCGAAAAACCAACTGTTGAGACGGTTCCATTTGCCCTATAGGAGCATGGCCTGTGCTTCCCATATAGGGATACAAAGTGACTGACCCTACCAATATACTCTGAATATTTTACAGTGCTATTGCTAGTTTTGTGCTGAGCCATTCTCTCTACCATCC
>PVKS010024528.1:0-30944 GCA_004027875.1 Aplodontia rufa | reverse complement strand
AGAATACCACTGGGCGACTCTTCTTCGTCTTCTGTCTCCTACTCCACACACATACTGACTCCATATCGTCCTGACTGTGCCAGGGGAGAAATTAGACACCTGTTCGAAGAAACTGCTGCATCTAAAGTCACCTGTGTACTCACTTGTGCCAGGAGGTGGCCTGTTGAACTGTTGGCAGAGGTTGGGTTAACTGCTGTTGGAGGTGATTGTTAGGACATTGCATTTTTGTTATTATTCATAATAACTGAGAGGCAGACTTACTGAGGACAGACTTCACCAGGAACCCTGCTTAGGAACAGGGCGGAACCTCTGAACCACATTCCCGGAGTATTTTGTTTGAGGCCAGGAGGTGGGTCATTGTGCTGCTTCGGTTGACCCACTGTAGAAGCGCCTTCGCTCTCCTGGCCACCACTTCGCGACAACATGGCGGCAGGTGTGGCCGCGTGGCTGCCCTTTGCCAGGGCAGCAGCCATTGGGTGGATGCCTGTGGCCTCTGGGCCCATGCCTGCACCCCCAAGGCAGGAGAGAAAAAGGACCCAGGATGCTCTGATTGTGCTGAATGTGAGTGGCACCCGTTTCCAGACATGGCAGGACACCCTGGAGCGGTACCCAGACACTCTGCTGGGCAGTTCTGAGAGGGACTTTTTCTACCATCCAGAGACTCAGCAGTATTTTTTTGACCGTGACCCAGACATCTTCCGCCACATCCTGAATTTCTACCGCACTGGGAAGCTCCACTATCCTCGCCATGAGTGCATCTCTGCTTATGATGAAGAATTGGCCTTCTTTGGCCTCATCCCAGAAATCATTGGCGACTGCTGTTATGAGGAGTACAAGGACCGCAGGCGGGAGAACGCGGAGCGTCTACAGGACGACGCCGACACTGACAACACTGGGGAGAGTGCCCTGCCCACAATGACGGCTCGGCAGAGGGTCTGGAGGGCCTTTGAGAACCCTCACACCAGCACAATGGCCCTGGTGTTCTACTACGTGACGGGGTTCTTCATCGCTGTCTCAGTCATTGCTAATGTGGTAGAGACAGTGCCATGTGGCTCTAGCCCAGGCCACATCAAAGAACTGCCCTGTGGGGAGCGGTACGCAGTGGCCTTCTTCTGCTTGGATACGGCTTGTGTCATGATCTTCACGGTTGAGTACTTGCTTCGCTTGGCTGCAGCACCTAGTCGTTACCGTTTTGTGCGCAGCGTCATGAGCATCATCGATGTGGTGGCCATCCTGCCTTATTACATTGGGCTGGTGATGACAGACAATGAGGATGTCAGCGGAGCCTTTGTCACACTTCGAGTCTTTCGAGTCTTCAGGATCTTTAAGTTTTCCCGCCACTCCCAAGGCCTGCGCATCCTAGGGTACACACTGAAGAGCTGTGCCTCGGAGTTGGGCTTCTTGCTCTTTTCACTCACCATGGCCATCATCATTTTCGCAACAGTTATGTTCTATGCAGAGAAGGGGTCTTCAGCCAGCAAGTTCACCAGCATCCCTGCAGCATTTTGGTACACCATCGTCACCATGACAACACTAGGGTAGGTGCCATCAAGGGAAATGGGGTGGAAGTTGGAAATGGTTGAGTTGATTGTGGACCTATTAAGATTTTGTACTTCAGAGGAGCTAATGTCTTCTTTTTCCTAAGTGGGTTTAGGAAAACATCTAAAACATTTGGAAAAAGTCTTGATCTGTGAAATGGGTATGACACAGATTGACACACTAGTGGGTTGCTGACAAATATTGAGTACTAATGCCTGAAAGTGATAAATGCACAAAGAAATTTTAGAATTCCTGAAATTAGAATGTTAAAGTATATGTATCAATATATAGAATATAATGAAAAAGGAAAACTTACACCCTAATAATTCTAGGAATGTATATAACATACATTGCTATGTTTAGAAAATGCTTCAGTGCATTCAGGTGATAAGTTTCCATGTGTATTTTAAGTATTATTTTTTTGTTAATAGATATTTTTTCTCCCTTTCAGAGCCACAACATTGCAAGAAGGAGATTGTAGATATTTTTTATCAGAATACTTTATAACATATACGTATAATAACGTGCATTTTAATATGGCTAATAAGTTATTTTTTAGAATATCCAGACTGAAGCTGATCAACTCCACAAAATGTAGTGGAATGATATTTAAAAGTCTAGCTTCACAATTTTAAAAAAAAGAAGCACATGACTATCATCTACACATGTTTTTAGAAACTACAGATCTCAAGCAATAGATCCACCCCCACTAAATACCGTGGAAGCTAGAACAGTGTCTGGTGAGATTGATGGTCACCAAGGACTGGTTTCATTACAGTATTTCAGTTCTAATAGCCTTCTAGAATTCTTTTGTGCATTTTTTAATTTGGAGGGGTCTGAAGTTTTATAACTGAAGGAACTATTCTGAATTCACATGTTTTTAAAAATAGACTCAGGGCCAGAATTAAGGATTTTTTTAGATGGTAGAAAAAAGGTGTCAAATGATTAAGAATGTTAATCAAACTGCTGACAGTAGCAGCAATATACATATAAGAGAATCTAATAAAATAAAATGGCTAGAGCTCTTTACTTTTATGAGTTTTTAGATAAGCCAGGGAATGATGTTAGTGCCCTTTCTTCAGCTTTATGCTACTTTTCTTGCATAGGTAATCAGCTCATTAAAGATTTGGTAATGGCTATAAGGTAAAAGTTATTCCCAAGGCTGCTTTTAAGTTTTGTGTTTCTGACTAATTTCATTGATTTCTTTAAATGACATTGTGGTTAAAATCAACTTAATTTTATTAGACATATTGTGTTAAACAGAGTTTCTCATGTTGTCATATGGCCAACTAATGGAATATTTTTTATGTGGGGAGTTTAGGGGCTAAGTTAATTACAAAATTATGGTAAAGTAAAATGCAATTCTTATGTTTTCGATTTAATTTCATATATTTTTGAAGACCAACTGGTAAGTGTTCAAAAATGAATTAGTGAAGTTCATATCCTGTTGCTTGTATTTCCCTTTTATTTTGTTGGTAATTCTGTGACAGAGTGTGAAGAGGATGAGGAACACATTAGCACCATAGGTGCTTTTTCATTATCAAAGAGATTTTGTTTGCCTTTATGTCATTTGAAATCATTATTATGGGACAATTGTGTGCTGCAGATCACTATTACAACTTCAAGTTAGAAGTATACCTGAATATAAAAGAAGACTGCGTTAAAGGAAATAACACTTTTAAAATT
Source organism: Aplodontia rufa (assembly GCA_004027875.1). NCBI lineage: Eukaryota > Metazoa > Chordata > Mammalia > Rodentia > Aplodontiidae > Aplodontia > Aplodontia rufa. Next base: position 27,719 of record PVKS010024528.1, on the reverse strand, counting down.
TGGGTGTGTATGGCAGTTTTTCATGAGGTCTCATTAAGTCATTCCAGTTTCATCTACTGTCTAGATACTTGAATACAGGAATTATTACAGTGAATTTTGATGAGCTGCTAATTTCATCTAGCTAAAACTTCTATTCTAGACCTGAGAAGTTGATATTAACATTTGTTTCCTGAAATGACTCTAAATTTTTATTTCAACTTTTTTTTTCAGAAAAAAGAAAATTTTACCACTCATGATAATTTTTATTATATAAATGAAATACTTATAAGTACTTTTTGAAATAAACTGAATCATATTGCCTGAGTAAAATCTAAACTGGTGGTTTAATTCACATGTTTCATAGGTCTGTAGACTAGAAAGATTAAATATGTGTATTTTCTTGGAACTTGGAAGGAAAAAGAGAATTACTTTTAAGACTTAAGTTTCACTGAAATTGAAAATTATTATGTTGAGATAAAATGAGAGTATATGTGGACACTAAACAAAGCATATACTTTATTTAGTAGAGCAAAGTTTCTTAGGAAGATTTCTTATCAAAATATTTATAGTGCATTTTAATTTCCTGGAGAAATAGATTCTTAAAACCAGTGTTGTTTTGAGTTCTTATCTGTGCTTGCTTTGTGACTCAAACAGCTTTTTTTGGAATAGAAAATATTCAGCAAAAGCTGTTGCTTGACTATCTTTCATACTGCTGTTTGAAAGATGTACTATAGAGTTTAAACTTTCTGGAAAGTATGGAATATTTTGAAATAATAATCAAGTTGTGCCTGAAAGACAATCAAAAATTTTCCATTTTCTACTTTCTGACTTTTTAGTGTGGCTATATTTTTAATGATGCTAATTTTCATCAGTTAATGACAATAGAAATGAAAAGGTGATCATGTTTATTATATAAGTAATTATTTAATCAACCAGTAAAACGAATGCTTTAAAATATAGTTTTAAGGTTGCCTCATTTCCTATTAATTGAAGTTGGGGACATAACAAGCCCAATTTTAAAAAAATCAATGAAAGAGAATTTCAAAAATACTCTTTTGAAACTCATATTTATATTGAGTGGCCAAGTATGTCTATTCCTCCATTCCATCCTTTTCTTTTCAAGAGTATTTGCTGGCCTGCACAAATCTCTAGTTACCTTTTTATCTGCATCCCACCCATTCCCCTTTCCATAAAGTAAACTCTAATTACTTCCTTCATTGAAAAAGAGCTTGAAACTCCTCTTTTGCCTAAAGGCTTCCAGAAGATAACATTCCTTGATATTTTTGTTCAGATGATGGTACTTAAATGTTGTTCAATTCAGGAACCTTCCAAATGTTCACCAGCAAGTCCTGTACCATTGAGCCACATCTCCAGCCCTAGAAGGTTTTTTTTTTTCCCTAAAGTGATTATATTGCTCATAACATAAAATTTAAAAATTTAGGAAATGTCATTTCTGCGATCCGTGCTACTTTTTCAATTTTAAAGCCAACTTGTTTTCTAAGAAGTTTTGAATATTGGAAAGAAAGTTGCTATTTGGCATTTCTGTAAAGTTCATGTTTAGAATGAAATTTTGGGATATTTTATTTTTTTGCAGTTCTGGGAATTGAACTTGTGGCCTCATGCATGTTAGGCTAACACCACCACTGAGCTATATACATCCCTGTCCCTACTCAGAGTTTGATTTTGAAATAGGATCTTGCTAAAGTGCGGTGACTTAGACCACAAATTTGTGATCCTTCTGCCTCAGCCTCCTGAGTAGCTAGAAATTTTGTGATTTTAACAACATAAATCATATTCTGATTTCTGGACAAATTTGACAAAATAAAATGCTTGCTTATATTGTGTGTTCATCTGAAGCATTGCTTTAAGAAAACTTAGTAATTGTCTATTGATAAAACCCTCAAACACTAGCAATCTCATATTTCAATTTTAATAGGTTTAGGGAATTTCTATTTTAAGAAACAAAAAAAGCAGGGCCTGGAGGTCTTGCTCAGTGGTAGGTAGAGCACATGCCTATGCTCTAGGTCCTGGGTTCAATCCCTAGTTTCTCCCGGTTTGTTTTTTTTTTAAAGCAAAATTGAATTTTTTTTTCTTTTTGTTTCTCTCTCTCTCTCTCTCTGTGTGTGTGTGTGTGTGTGTGTGTGTGTGTGCGCGTATGTGTGTGTACTGGGGATTGAATCCAGGGATGTCAACCCCTCAGCTACCTCCCAAGTTCTTTTTATTTTCTTTTCTGAGGTGGGGTGTCTCTAAATTGATGAGTTTGGCCTTCATTTTGTGATCTTCCTGCCTTAGCCTCCTGAGTATCTGGGATTATAGGAGTGTGCCTCCACACCCAGCTCATTGCAATTTTTCTAACAATGTGCCATGCTGAAATAGGAAATTTGGTTTTCTAGTATGGCAAAATTTGAGAAAAGTTTACTATACTCATATATGTGGTCATATGTATGATATATGACACTACTGTGTTATAAATACATATTATTAAAAAAGATAAAAATACTCTTAAATAGCATTCTACTGCTACCTGACACAATTCTAATTATGATATTTTAGGGAATTGTTAGGAGTATATATATATATTTTTATTAGTTGAATATGGACTTACAATTGAGGGGGAATCATTATCAAACACTCAAGAACAAATATATATTTACATAGTTTGCTGAGGCTGATGCCATGTCATGGTTTCCCCCCTTGGGTTCCCCATGGTTCTATATTTACCCGAAAAGTACCCCTGTGTCAAATGGACTTCTCGTAGAGGTCAGAGATCTCCTTCTGAATTGATTCCCCCATACTCCCTCCCTCCAGTCTCTTAGATATCCATCCTAATCCCTCCCCCCTCCCTGCCATCCTCCCTGTGTCTCCAGGTATCCTAGGCAAGGTTCTCCCTGTTTGTGTAAAAATTCATACATTTTGAGATTATTATTATCTTAGCCATCTAACATACTGTTTCCTGTTGTATTCTAACTTCTACAAATGAGAGAAAACATTTGGCCCTTGAGTCTCTGATATTGGGATACTTCACTTAGCATAATTCTTTCCATCTTTATCCATTTGGCTTCAAAAGCCATAATATCATTTTCTCTAATGGCTGAGCAGTATTTCATTGTATGTATGTACCAAAGTTTTTGAATCCACTCATCCAGTGAGGGGCATCTGAGTTGGTTCCATAGCCTAGCAATAGTAAATTGAGCTGCTATAAACATTGATGAAGCTGAATCTCTATAATATGCTGATTCTCTTTTGGGAAAATACCCAGGAGTGGGATAGCTGGGTCATAAGGTGGTTTCAGTCCTAATTTTTTGAGGATTCTCCACGCTGCTTTCCAGAGTAGCTGAACCAGTTTGCAGTCCCACCAGCAGTGTGACAGTGTTCCTCTTTTCCCACAGCCTTGTTTGGAGTATATCTTGCAAAATCATTTAGGTAGAGACTTCCAGCTTACACATCTACTAAAATTGGTGGGATTATTTTTCCTTAGGCTAGCTTTTGTACATAAATATTGCCAATGTGTTAATATAGCAATCTTTACAAGGTGGGAAGTATCAGAATTCATCTCTCTGGTGAAGAGCCCTATTATGGGTAATATTTGTTTTTATTTTGGCATACTACAACATGTTTGTGTGAAGTTCTTCATAGAGAATATTAATTGATGGAAGTTGAAAATGGACTTTTCACTAAATTGTGAGAAATGTGCTTGTATTCCTCTTCTTTAGCATTAAAGGTAACTAAATCTTAAGTGTTTTCATCTTATGGTAGCTATCCCTTCAATTAAAAACAATTAAAAATATGTGTATTTTCCTAGCATCTAAAACTTTAGCGCTTACTTCCTTTCTAGACAGAGATATGTCAGAAAGAAATAATGTGTTGTCTCACATGATACCTTAGAGAAGGGGGGATTTTTTTTATTTTCAATAGGTTGCTATGCCCTTTTCACTTTTATTTCAGACAATTGAGTAAATTTGTCTTATGCTTATTTTGTTTTTATAGTTACATCATTTAATTCAGAACTTTCCTCCCAATTGTATTCATCTTTGAAAACAAGTTGCTGAAATTCAGATTTCTTATTACCTGATTACTCAGTATCAAGTGAAAGAAAACTCTGTTATATTTGTAAAATTTATCACTTCATACATGCAAGAATATAGTGACATTCCCATAGTTATAGCATTAGATAGTAGCAGTATTTTGGGAATTTTACCTTTTTTTGGAGATCATCAGTCATTACCTATAAATGTAATTTTCTAGGGGTTGCTTTCTGTTGCTGCAGAGATAAGGAGCAAGTTGGCAGTTAATTCCATCCATAGAGTGAATTTCTCCCTTGATTCTACACTGTGCCTCCCTTTTTCCACATTCCTTGATATCACTCCTGGCTCTGCCTTTGAATTTTACCATGATGATACCCAGTTGATACAGTACAACCTTATGTTCTCATCCAGTGAACATGCATGCCATTTGGAAGCAAACTATTTAATGGTACCTGGCCTAATAGAAAAGTAAATCAATTATTTTGCCTAAATTGCATAAAAAGAGCTGGCTTATGAAATGTTGATAAGGTACAATTTAGCTTCTCTTTCATTGAAAGGACAAGAAGGAAGGAACTTTGACTGGAAAGGAAGTATTAGTTTCCCCTGAAAGGAGCAATAACAATGACTTCATGCTTGCCCACCCTCCCCATAAGTTTTTATGGTTTTCTGAGCACAGATATATATGTATACACTCATACACATGTGTGCACACACACATACCATATACACACATATTGGTATCTCCACCCTCTGTCTCTCCTATATATATATATATATATGTATATGTATATGTATATACATATATATATATATTTGTCATGTCTAATTGGAATTATACTTGATTTTAGTAAGTACCATTTTGTATATAATTTATGGCTTTACTTCTTGCCTTACTAACTAAATGGAAAGGGCTTTGGAGGTTTGAGTCTGTACTTTTTGAAGACTTATTACCTAGTTCAGTGCTCACATGTAGATAAAGGTCTGTGTTAATGTGCTTGAATCATGGAATGAGTGAATATCTACACATCAAGGAGAGCTTCCTAGCTATGGAGCAGTACCATCACAGCATAGGCAATAATCTGCTGATGTTGTTCCATGTTAAAGGAAGAAGAAATTTTTATTGTTTTAATAGCCAAGGAGAAACACAGAGAATTCATGGCCCAGTCTGTGATTTTGCCCATTAAGCAGAACTGGTTGTATTTATTTATTTATTTAAAATAAGATTTTATTTTTTCATTATAGTTTTACATATTGAAGGGATTTGTTGTTCTGCTTTCGTATATGCATGCATCATATAAACCTCCCTTTACTCTCCTCCCTCCATCCCCCCATCCCTAGTCTGCAGGTTGCCCCTGGTTCAATTGGTAATCTGTGTTTGATGAGTCTATTGTCTAAACTTATTGTTTTCTCACTGTATCTTATTGTGTACTCTAGCTTCCACATATGAGAGAAAACATATGGGCCCTTGAGTTTCTGGGTTTGGCTAATTTTATTCAACATGATTTTCTCCATCTCCATCCATTTCCCAGCAAAGGCCATGATTTCATTTTTTAAAAATAACTAAGTAGAATTCCATGGTGTATATATATATATATATATATATATATATATATGTCAGTTTCTTGATCCTTCATCCAATCATGGGCTTCTGGGTTGATTCCATAATTTAGATATTATGAATTGTGCTGTATAATCATTGATATACTGATTTGCTATAAAACGCTGTATTAAATCTTCAGGGGGAAATACCCAGGAGTGGGTTATCTGGATCACATGACGTTTCCATCCCTAATTTTTTGAGTAATCTCCATACTACTTTCCAGAGTGGTTCTACTAGTTTTCAGTCCCAACAACAATGTGTAAGGCTTCCATTTTCCCCACACCCTCTCCTGCATTTGCTGTTTTGTTTTCTTGATCTTTGCCATTCTGACTGGAGTGAGGTGAAATCTTAGTGAGGTTTTGATTTGCATTTCCCTGATTGCTAGAGATGTTGAACATTTTTTCATATATTCATTAGCCTTTTGCATTTCTTCTGTTGAGAAATTTTTGTTTAGCTCTTTTGCCTATTTATTGATTGGGTTATTTGTGATTTTGGTATTAAGCTTTTTGAGTTCTTTGTATATCCTAGATATTAGACCCCTATCAGAAGTGTATCTGGCTATGATTTCCTCCTATTCTGTAGACTCTCTTTTCATGTTATTAGTTGATTCCTTAGCTTTGCAAAAGTTTTTAGTTTAATAGCATACCACATACTGATTATTGGTTGCATTTCTTGTGCTACGGTGGTCCTGTTAAGGAAGTTCGTGCCAGTTCCTATACAGTGGAGTGTTGACCCTGTTTTCTCATCTAACAGTTGTAAGGTATCTGATTTAATTCCAAGGTTTTTGATCCATTTTGATTTAAGTTTTGTTCAGTGTAAGACATAAGGATTCAATTTCATTTTTCTACATATGGCTGTCCAGTTTTCCAAGCACAGTTTGTTAAAAAGGCTGTCTTTTATCCAAGACATAGTTTTGCCACCTTTCTCAAATATCAGATGACTATAGATTTGTAGGTTTGACTCTGTATTTTCCATTTTATTATATTGGTCTTCATGTAGACATGAAGATACCAATAGTATACTGTTTTATGTAACTATGGCTCTGTAGTATAGTTTCAGATCAGGTATTGTGATGCCTCCGCTTACTTTTTTTTTTTTTTTTTTTTTGCTAGGTTTTGCTTTGACTCTTCTGGGTCTCTTATTCTTCCAAATGAATTTAAGAATTGATTTTTCTGTATCTGTGAAGAATGTCATTGGTATCTTCATGGGGATCACATTGCTGAATCTATATAGCATTTTTGGCATCATGGCCATTTTGATTATATTAATTTTACCTATCCAAGAACATGGGATGTCTTTCCATCTTCTCAGGTCTTCTATTTCTTTATTCAGTGTTCTATACATTTCCTTGTTAGAGGTCTTTTTCTTCCTTGGTTACATTAATCCCCAAGTATTTTATTTTTAGGTTATTGTGAATGGAACGGTTTTCCTGACTTCATCCTTAGCCAAATCACTGTTGGAATATAGAAAAGCTGTTGAACTGGGGTTTTTAAAGAGATGATTCAAAGGCTACATTCCAGTTGTTCTCTGTCCTGTAATTCACTTGCTAATTGGGAGGTAGTAATTTGTTAGATCTTCTGGTGCCCTCCTTGAAGTATGAATTACTTCCTTCTTGTGGTGGGTGGGTGCTCAAGAATAGATAACTCCGGCTAGGATGGGGAAGAAAAGTAATCCTGTTTATTCCTGCATTAGGGAAAAGAAAAAATAGGGATGTAGGGCCATGTTAAAATATTTAAATTTTCTGTTTGAGCATTTTGTCTCATGATGTAGTATAACCCACTCTTTTTGTTTCACTCTTTTGACTGGGAAATGCTTTAAGACTTCTCCACTTTTTTATCCATTACTAATTTTTTTTTGCAAAGGTTAATGGTTGTCAACAAATATATGCATAAAGATAGTGAACCAATATCTGCAAAATGATATATAAGGTACATAAAGTTGTTGTCAGGAAGTCCATATTCCAAGGGCTTAAGGTGTACAAAATAGAAACACAAATGTAGTACAGATGCTGGCATAGTACAATACATTTTACTTTGGAAATTTTGAAAGAAAACTATATAAAGAAAATCTGAATCATAAAAAGTGTGGAGGGAGTAGGGAGGGAGTTACCAGAAGTTAATGAGAAAAAAAAAAAAACAATGAAAGAGGATGACGGTTGAGATAATGTCCAATTGGATGAGAAGGTTTTGTTCTAAAAGTAAAAGGTCTTGTCTTTCTTTCTGTTATGTGGTCCTAATTCACCCATCTTCCTCAGTTTTTTTTTTCAAAAATACTGGTAATAATTTTCAGAAACATGAAGAAATAGCAGTAGCATACACTCTCGGGAAATCAAAATGTGGCTCATGGAGTTCAATTTAATTTAACAGACTTTTGTTGATCGCTTATTACCTGTGGATCACGGAAATAAACATACAGCCAGCTTCCTAACTTTAAGCACTGCGTAAATCTGAAATAGTGGGAGAAGCAGAAAATAAACACACAAGTCCATGCTAGGTCCTGATGCCAAATCCTGATGACTTTTACAAAAGAAATAAATCTGGGTACAAAGGCTGCTGTATGCGAGAGGACACAGACAAGGTCTTTCCAAAGGGCTAACATCTGAGCTGATGGCTAATTGAAAGGATGAAGTAAGTCTGTGAATATCTGAATGAAGAGCTTTTAAAGAAGGGAGCAGAAGTTCAGGTTATGTATGTCACTTATCCAAAATTCTTGCAACTAGAAAGATTTCAAATATTTTCAGACTTAGTGTACTTGTGTGCATGAAACAATTTTACATAGTATTTTTACTGCACATGGAACTGCTACCTGTCATGTGAGGTCAGATGTGAAATCCACATTGGGCATCATAATGGTACTCAAAAAGTTAGGAATTTAGAAGCATATTTGATTTTGGATTTTCAGAAAACAGATGCTTGGCATGTACAAGTACGTCAAGTTGGAGGAGGGTTGGAGTATTACAATGCCATTATAATTGGCAAATGGAATGAAGGGTTAGTAGCAATGGGATCTGAAAGATATTTGGGATGAGATGAAACAGTACATTGCAGATCATAGTGAAGACTTCCGTTTTCTTTCACTAACTTTAGCAGCTAGATTTGGCAGTATGGGATCTTGTCTGGTATTGACAAGAAACCCAGGGGTGAAACAACATCTATTCATTTCTGTGCATATTTGCAAGACTTTGGTTTTGAAGATTCTGTTTGAATAATTTGCTCTCTAGTTTTCTCCTTTGAGACCCAGTATTTGCATTGACCTTTTCCTTGAAGGCTTCTCAAACTCCCTCCCTACTTGATATATCATCTCTAGTTAGAATTACACTTGATATTAGTGTCATTTTGTATGCGATTTTGCTTCTTGCCTTCATAACTAGTTTGAAAGGCTTTCGAGGTTTGAGTCTGTACCTTTTGGGGACTTAATATAGTGCAATGCTCAAGTGTCATAGATGATGGAGTGAGTTGATACTGGCATTGTCATGGAGCACTTTTTAGCAAGGGGGCCAGCATCATCTGAACATACACAGTGACTCACTAATCTAGGCCAAACTTGGGTGTAAATAAGATGAAAAATATCTTTGTAAAAATAACTTTATCATGTACGGATTTTCATTCCTCATTATCCCTTTTGTGTTTATTTTTTACTTAAAATTATATCCAGTTATAAGATCATTCAAAACCAGAATGTTTTATAATGTATGATTAAATTATTACAGACAAATATAAAACTGGTTCAAAGAAAAAATGAATTCCACATTTTAGCTGAAAAGACAAAGCTGGTGCTCCATAGATATGGAATTATATGAGAACTGACAGGATAATTTGAATAAAAAATTTTGAGTATAGTTTTGCATATTAACAGCTGTCAATTCTAATATTAGTGCTTAAGAATATCACATTCATTTTGAATACTATTTAAAGTAATTTCATTCCTGTGTTTTTCTCGCTTTGCAGTAGGTATGTATAATATTCTCTCTAGGTGTTTTGTTATTTTTGTGAGTTTGAAAGAGAAAGTGTTTTACATGCCTTAAAATCTGTGAAGATTACCATATGATAAGATTTTTTCAAAACAAATCAGATTGGGCCAATGCATATAGCAGATGTATAATGAAAACTTACAGAATCAGTGCCTTGATAAGAGTCTCTATGCTAGAGAATTAAACATAACCATGAATGGAGAGACTTGGGTTTAAAAGAATAAGAATTGAATATAAATATATATGCTTGAATCTAAGGGAATTAAGTGTGGCATCTCTCTTTGGCTTGTTGTTTCCATTAGAACTTCTTTTATCCAGAGAATTCTATACCCTAACCGAAGTTCTATCCAGAGTCCTGATTACTGGTGAAGTAAAATGGGATTCAATAGGGCCAGCACACAAGAAATGGACTAGTATTCCTGGACTTTTGCATGTGACTTTTGCATGTTGGATAATGACAGTTAGTTTCTCAAAATTATCCTCTTTTCTCTATTTTGAATGAGGACCTGGTTCCCCTTCTTCATTCTGCAAAAAGTAAGGCTATCTAACCCTATGTCCTTTTAATACATTTGGGTAAAATAAGTAACCATGCATACTGAAATTTATAAAATTCTTACCAAATGTGGTGGGTTTTATTTTAAAATATAATAAGCTTATGTTTTGTATTCTCCTTAAACTGAATCAACCCATTAATGGACATGAGTTTATTGGGTCAGAAAAGAATATCCTTATATGGGCTCTCCCAAATATTTGATTTTTCTGCTTCAATTCAAAGGTATTAAAATAATGGACTTTTGACTTCAAGGACTCATTAGATATAATTTTGTAGAAGTTCCTTAATTTAAACTTGAAGAAACTGAGGTGAAATGTAGTTATTAAACTTATAAAAAATCCTCAAGCTACTTAGTGAAGGAACCTAAGCTAGATTTCTGGGGCATCTTTTGAAGTCTAATGCTCTTTACAGGACAGCACACTGGAAGCCTTTTCTCTCCCTATATTTCTTTTTCTATTTTAAACTTATCCTCATAATTAAACAAAATATTATAGCCATAACAGAGTAATAAAACAAAGCAAGACTAAAATTTTCTCCATAATATAATTAAAATTCTGGTAATGATGCCATAGTTTACATATAATTTGAAATCTAATGAATAAGCAAATTCATGTAATGTTTCATTTTATTATTCTTTCCTTGGTCATCTGCTAATTGTTAAATCTTGTTGAAACCAAAGAGAATTCCTTATTGAACTGAAGATTCAATATAATAATCTAATTATGATTTTGTTCATTCTAATATTAATGCTTTTGAAAAAAGGCTGTGAAATCACTGTCAGTTATTTGCTTGATTCACTTTGGTCTAAAGAACAGAAATTTCAAAGTTAAGGTTCATAATCTGCTATAAAAACCTCATATTCATGACAAAGTCAGATAAAAGAAGGTTTGAAGATTTTGAAATTAAACATTATGATTTAGAATATATTTTAATATATTTTAAGGTGGTATTCTCAAGCTTATGTGAATAGTATATTTCTACTTTGAAAAACGTATAAGATGCCATTTTAATTTCAAAATTACAAAGGGAAGCAAATCCTCCTATAATTCCTTTAACACTTTTGAAAGTATGTTAGAGAATTAGGTAGTAGGTAAATGTAATATTTTAGAAGAAATCAGCAAGATGAAGCTATACTAATAAATTATAAGGGAGGGCCTTATATTGCAGAAACATTAATTTTTATGATATATATTTTAATGCTTTTATTAGTATATTTTAGTTCTAGATAATAGATAATAGTTGGTTTCACTTTAATACAATCATACACACGTGGAATTTAATTTGCTCTATTCCTGTCCCTGGTGCTTTGTCTCTCTCCTCTTCTCCCTAATCTTATTACTCTACTCACTCGACTGGTTTGCCTTCTTTTTATGTATCTATCCATTTACTTATTTATTTTTAATTGGTACTTTGTAGATATAAGTAAAGGTGGAATTCATTGTGACATATTTGTACATGTCCATAGCATAATTTTGTAAGTCCTTGATACTAAGAGCGGAAAGAGCTATCTGTACATTACTGTTGGCTTTATTCCAAGGGCACACAATTTTAACTGTGATTCCTTTTCACATCACACTTCTATCATTCTTTTTTGTATGGCCTTCTTTACCATTTTATTTATGTACCTAGCAATATTTTAATCAAGTAATATGCATATGTGAACCTACTATCTTAATAAAGTCATATCACCAGTATGAACCTGTGTCTAACCATTAGCACTTCCTCTTCCCTCATGCTCCACCATGTCTCCCCTGCTTTACTGAAGATCAACCTTATACTGTGCACTATGTTTGTTATTGTTAAAAATATATTTTTAATTGGGAGATTTCATTGAGTTTATGAAAAGACATAATGTCTCACGTAGTCTTCTGAGTTTTTCCATATAGTATTGTCATGTTTATGCATAGAATTCCCATGCACTATAACTCACTTTAACTGTTGTATAATATCTTATTCTATTATGTGAATATACCATAATTTATCCAACTAATTGTCCTGATGAGGACACTCACGTTGGTTTTAGGTTTTTCTGAAGAGTGCTAATATGTAAATCATTGACATTGTGTATGTTTTACTTTAGAGTGAAATTTCTGGGTCATATGTATAAATGTTCAACTTTGGAGCATAATATCAATTTTTTGTCTGAATTCATTACATCAATTGATGTTAGTATCCCCGCAATTCTGAGAAGTACGTAATATGAAGAAATTAAGAATGTTGTTTCTAGGGCTGGAGCGGTGGCTCAATGGTTATAGCGCTTGCCTGGCATGCGCAAGTATGCAAGTTCAAATCCCAGCACTAAGTAAACAACAGAGTCTCAGAACAATTAAAGCCGTGTGAAAAACTAAATAAAAATTGCTTCTATCTCTCTCACTGTCCCTCTCTCTTAAAAAAAAAAAGAGTATTGTTTCAATGATATTTTTGAGATGAGAAGTGTACATATAAATCCAGGAATCATGGTATGAATTTTATTCAATTCTATGATTTGCAGTTAGATCCTTTTCAAATCCAATAATATGAAAAATAACAAATGACACTGTCCATACACTTTGGTTTATTTATCCTTGTGAAATTAAAAATGAGAATTAAAAGATTGAAGTTGATATTCAGTTGGTTTTCTGATATTTTATAGTGGTTTATAAAAGATTTTCTATGACTTTTTTTACAAACCTGTACAAAAAAATGCTGTTTTCAGGACCAAATACATCACAGACAAATAGGATATAAGACAAATGTCACAGGAAATTGCTTCTTCTCAGGAAATTCTTAATTATGGTATTTAAACTGAATATTATTTCCAATCTTTCATAAATGGTCTTGCAATTTTTATATTTGTAATAAAATGGAGTTGTTTTGAAAAACTTAATTAACTTACGTTGTGTGTGTGTGTGTATATATATATATATATATACATACATACATATATGTTGATCTGTTGTCTGTTTTAATATAGCATTTCTGATATTGGATTTAAAATTACATGAATTTGATACTAATATCAGAACATAGCACAGTACATATTCTAACAAAAACAAAAGGAATGTAATTTGAAAAATGGCTATAAACTCTTTTTAATGGAAATAGGACACTTTATTCAGGGTTGGCATGGTCCTAGAGTAGTGACTATTGATTTTGCAAAGAACTTCATTATTTTTATGTAAAGAGTCCAAATACATTCATAATCATCTAAGTGAAAAGTAAGAGTATTTTATTAAAAAACAAACTTAGAGGGAGACATTTTTTCAGTCAAATAGCAAATGTTTTCAGTGTTTTAAAATGTTCTATTTTAAGGCAAACTCTGAATAAATTAAGAAATCACTTGACAGACCACTCATATTCCTTTTACTTCTGTCTCCTCATTATTTCTCACATTCTCAATGCCCAAATTCTAGATCTGTACATATTGCTTTAACTATTACTGAAATATGTGTGAATGTCTGATGTAAGCTCAAATATGAATTTAGAAAATACACACATAAACATCTATTTAAAATGCATAGATGTATAAGCATTATACACTTGTGCAGACTTTAATATATATAATACCTCTTGTTTTCTATGAAGACACAAAATAATCTATTGATGGTAATAGTTTTTAAGAAGATCTGGTCAATAAATGTTTATTTACACAATTTAAGAAAAGTAACTGCTGTTAAAATAGGACTCTGGTATCATTTGGGACCTTTTGTTATTTCTCTTCTATGTAGAAATTGTAGTACTTGTTATTGGTATTTAAGTAGTACAGTTTTTACATAGTACTTTGGCATAGCTTCTCCTATAATAGCCTTTTAATAATTCATTTAAAATATCTTAAATATATAAGATAAGAAATAAAATCATGCCTAGATTTAAATATCAGTTCTCCAGTATGCCAGTTCAAATATCTTGTCCAAATTACTTACATTCTTGATTGCCTGAGATCTCCTTTCATTAAAAATAGGCTAAGACTTTGTGGAAATTAGACATAAATATTATATGTAAATTCTTAGACTAACTGGTTTGCATAGTTGCTACATGAGGGATTATGTTTTAGTCAGCTTTTGCAAGGCTGTGACCAGAATAACTGACAAGAACAACTTAGAGGAGTGAAAGTTTATTTGGCGCTCATGTTTTCAGAGGTCTTAGTCCATAGATGGGTGACTGCATTGCTCTGTAGCCAAGTTAAAGCCGCATATTATGGTGGAAAGTCCCAGAGGAGGAAAGCTGCTCAGCTCCAGGTGGAGTCAGGAAGCAGAGACATAGAGAAAGAGAGGAGGAAGAGGCAACAGAGAAGATACACCCTTCCAGGAAATGCTCTCAGTGACCCACCTCTTCCAGCCATGCCCCTTCTGCCTACAGTTACCACCCAGTCAGTTCATTCTTGTTTGATGGATTAACTTACAGCTCTTATGATCTAATTATTTTGTTTATTCCTGCTTTAATAGGAGTTTTTGTGGGATACTTCACATCGAAACCATAATATTCCACCTCTAGTCCCCCAAAACTTATGTTAATCTCATGATACAAAATGCATTTACTTCATCTTCAGAAGTCCTGCAGTCTTAACAGTTTCACCATTGCCCATAATTCCAAACTCTTGGCTCTAAACCACTGTAGAAATTGAAAGCTAGTTAGATATAGCCAATACACAGTGGTATAGAGTAAACATTCCCATTCCAAAGGGAGGAAAGGGGCATAGAAAGAAGGGATAAAGCCAAAGCAAGACCCAAACTCATCCAGCAAGCACCTCCCTTAACTCTGCTCATAACTTCTCATGTAGAACAAATTGATGTTATATTACTGTTTTATGAAGTATGTACTATTAACTAATGTTTATTTAAATACTAAATTTTATGACTAGTACACGTTTACCTTGCAAAAGAAAAGCCTTTAGTAGATCCCACCAATAGACAGTTCACCAGGAAGTGATTGTGGAATAGTTGTTGATTGAACACACACCATAAATCACACATTTCCCCTTTAGAAATTGGAATTTTTGAGTCACACATATTTCTTTTGGTTGAAAATTCAACATTTAATTAATTTGTGTTACCAAGTTATAAAAATTCTGTGTCTTTGACAAGCTTATTTGGAAATTATATTCTTAATCATTTCGAACAATTTTAGGAGGAAATCTTTATTTTGGGGCTCATGGTTTCCGAAGTCTCAGTCCATAGATGGCCAACTTCATTGCTATTGGCCTAAGATGAAGCAGAACATCAGGGTGGAAGGGTGTGGAGGAAGAAAACAGTTTAGGGCAAGGAATCAGGGAGCACAGAAAGTTTTCGGCTCACCAGGGCCAAAATGTATACCCTAAAGGCACTTTCCTAAGGGGCCACCTACTGTAGCCATACCCTATCTGCCTACACCTAACTACCCTGTTAATCCTTCAGGGATTAAAGCATCAATTATGTTAAGGTTTTCATAACCCAATCATTTCACCTCTGGATATTCTTATATTATCTAACATATAAGCTTATGGGAAGACACCTCATATCTAAACCATAACGCAAGTATTAAAGATGGAGAAGAAATAATGGAGAATAGAAGTTATGTTAAAGTTACTGAGTATAAAATCATCTCAGAATTTCTTGCCAATGAAAGAAAAGAAGGAAAACATAGTATGTTTCACCACTGTTATCCAACATTAGAAAGTATCTCACTTCAAGAAGATTTTTTTTTAGACGAGTAATGGCTCAAAGGAATAGTCATGTAAATCTTTATAAGCAGTGCATTTACTAATATAATGAACTGTGTCTAGAACTATAGCTTCACAGAACACTTAGAAATATTGTGTTTTCATTTTAATTGTATATATTTATAGGGTACATGTGATAATTCAATACATGATTACATGTGTAATGATCAAATCAAGAGAGTTGGCATTTCCATCTTCTTAAATGTTTAAAAACAATTTTTGAAAAAAACAATGATTGTACATGTTGCTAGGCATAGTAGTAGATGCCTGTAACACCAGTGACTTGGTCGGCGAGGAGGAGGATGGCAAGTTCAAAGCCAGCCTTAGCAATTTAACAAGGCCCTAACAAAGAGGACTGTGGATGTGGCTCAGTGGTTAAGTCCTCCTGGTTTAATCCCTGATACAAAAAAAAAAAAGTTGTGCATATTTATGGGGTTCATTGTGATATTTGAATCTATACATATTATATGCACTGATAAAATAAGAGTAATTAATGCTCCCATCTCCTAAGTGTTACTTTGTGTTTGATGCCTTCAAGCTCCTCTCTTCTAGTAATTCATAAAATATATAATAGGCCACCATGAATGATAGTCCCCTATTGTTCTGTGTAACACTAGAATTTATTGCTTCTATCTACTGTGATTTGGAACCCATTATAAACTTCCTCTGTCATCCCTCTGTTCATCCTTTCTAGACTCTAGAAATCAGTATTCTACATCAGGTCAACCTGATACTTAGATACAGATGAGAGAGAACATATGGTATTTGTTTTTTTTTTGTGTGTGTATGTGTGTGTTTCCGACTTAATTCACCCATATAATGTATTCAAATTCCATCCATTTTATGCAAATGATATCACTCTTTTTATGATTGAGTAATATTCCATTGTATGCATA
The DNA here is from genome assembly GCA_004027875.1 of Aplodontia rufa. Taxonomy (NCBI): domain Eukaryota; kingdom Metazoa; phylum Chordata; class Mammalia; order Rodentia; family Aplodontiidae; genus Aplodontia; species Aplodontia rufa. The sequence continues at coordinate 11,019 of PVKS010024528.1, read as the reverse complement.
TACCATATTTTCTTTATCCATTCATCCGTTAGTGGGTATCTAGGTTGATTCCATATCTGAGCTATTGTGAGTCATGCAGCAAAGGACATGGATATGAAGGTATCTGTTTGTATTCTATTTATTTGGCTAGATGCCCAGAAGTGGGATAGCTGGATGATATAGTACGTTTTTTTTTTTTTAAGTAATCTCTATTATGGCTATACTAGTTTATATTCCCAGCAAAGGTGTGGAAAAATTCCCTTTTCTCTACATCTGCAGCAGCATATATTACTGTTTTTTTTTTTGTTTATTTGTTTGTTTTGTTTCATTTTGTTTTTTTTGCTAGTAGCCATCCTACCTAAGGTGAGATGATTTTTCATTGTGGTTTCAGTTTGCTTTCAGTTCAACAGCTCATGATGTTGAATATTATTTGATAACTGTTGGACATTTGAATTTCTTCTTTTGAGAAGTGTATGTTCATATCATTACCCATTTTAAATTGGATTATTTGGTTTCTTTGCTCTTGAATTTTTTAAGTTCCTTGTATATTCTGGATATTAATCCTTTGTCAGATGATTAGTTTGCAAAATTTTTCCTCATTCTGTATGTTGTGTCTTTATTTTGTTTCTTGTTTCCTTTGTTGTACATAAGTATCTTAATTTGATACAATCCCATTTGTCTAGTCTGTATTTTGTTGCCTGTGCTTTTGGACACCTTTCCAAAAAAATCATTGTGTGATATCTTGAAGGGTTTCCTATGTTTTCTTCTAGTAGTTTCAGAGTTTCAGATCTTACATTTAAGTGTTTGATATATCTTGAGTTGATTTACTATAGGTTATGAGATAAAGATTAGAACTGTTTTTTATTTGACCATGTTGTAGATAAAACTTTTATAAAGTGAAATGATAATATTGTAAGGCTGTAAAATATTTTCATAGAAAATGTAGATAACCTGATCTAAATATCATTATCAGGTGCTCAGTGGTTATAGCTCTTGCCTGGCAGTCACGCAGAATCGGGTTCAAACCTCAGCACAACGTACACAACAAAGTCTCAGAGCAACAAAAGCCATATGAAAAAGCTAAATAAAAACTGATTCTCTCTTTCTCACTATCCCCCTCTCTTTAAAAAAAATTATTATCAGATGCACATATAGAGTTTAGCAAATCTAGTATGATCTTTCTAGATTTCTAGACAGAGGTCCACCAGGGTTAGAATCACCTGGGATATTTTTTAAAACTACAGTTTCCTGGGTTTTACTTACAACAGTTGAGATAATCTAAGTAGGAACCATGGCATCAGCACTTTTATTTCTCACTTCACAATTTGAGAACCACTGAGCTAAAAGAACAAATGTTCCTCCATTCTCTCTAATATTTTCATCTTGGGATATTATTGACCTGAACTGGAAGTTTAAAAGGAGGTAAAACAAACCAGTTAAGACTAGGATCTAGAGAAAGTACTACAGTGCTAACTTTCAGTTTTATTTCCTGAACATATATAGAAATATAGAAAGAAATTCAGAAGTCTCAAATTAATTCTTCATTGCAAAAGCAATGTAGCATCATGTGCTAAGGAAGAAAGTTTCATGGATAAAAACCATTAGTCCTGGCATTCTTGAGGGCAACTGAACTAAGGAAAGTGGAGCTGCTGTCTTTTGGGAATTTAGGATTGTGAGCTTTTAAAAGTATTGATTTCCTCACACTGTCAGGAATAGGTGGGTTGAGCTTTCCTGTAGAAGAGGCACAAGTTAATGGATCAATTGAACATAATAAAAAATAAAGAACATGGAGTCGGATTGGAGCTTCTAAAGAAGGGAGGAGGTTATAAAAAAAGAATAAGAACACAACTGAAAACATCCTAAGTCTTATAAGCCTTCAATTTTTTTTTTTTTAGAAAGAGGGACAGTGAGAGAGAGAGAGAGAGAAGCAATTTCTTTTATTTAGTTTTTCAGTTGACTCTCCTTCCTCAGACACTTCGTTGTGTACTTGGTGCTGGGGTTTGAACTCTCATACATGCGCATGCCAGGCAATTGCAGTAGCTGCAGAGCCAAAGCTCCAGGCCCAAGACTTCAATTTTGTTTGGGTAAAAGTTTTTTTTTTTTTCCCTTCAACTTTTTTTCCCTTTTATATGAATAGAAAGCTGATATGAAAGAATTCCCTTTCCAAAGAGGATACTTTTTTTTTTTTTTAAAGAGAGAGGGACAGTGAGAGAGACAGAGAAAGAGAGAAACAACTTTATTTAGTTTTTCACATGGCCTTAGTTGCTCCAACACTCAGTTGTGTACGTGGTGCTGGGGTTTGAACCCGGGTCCTCCTGCCTGCCAGGCAAGTTCCGAAACCACTGAGCCACCGCTCCAGCCCAAGAGGATACTTTTTAATTACATGTAAGGAATTTCAACTGTGCAAGAAAAAGATAGAAAATAAATTACTGGTGGAGTCTTGGATTATAATTGAGCATAAGGATACTTTTATGTAAAAATCCACTGAATGGTTGATTTCAAATTGAGCTTTTTCATTGGCTTTTCATGGCTGTTAACCTCACCAGAATGACTTGGTGCTCTTTCTTGGTAGTAATTGTGAAGTTACTATATACGTTTCCCTGTAAGTTCTAGATGTGAAGAGAACTGTCTTAAGAAAACATGGTTGAAGATTAGTTTGGCTGGGACTTGAATTTCAATTTCCATCTTGGAGAATGCTCTCTAGACGTGACTACCGAATTTTTAAATGTAAGTTTGGTAAAAAGAGGAAATCAATAATCAACTGTCATGATATAGTTAATAGAGGTTCTGATAAACGTAATCTCATACAAAAACCTGAGTGTTACTTAATGTTAAGATCAGGAGACCTGACATAACATTTTGAAATTTTAGTATGAGATGAATTATATTTATATGATGCACATTTGTATCAATTCATTTAAGTATAGAGAAGAGAGCCTTAGAAAACTTCTGTAATGTTCTCTCTCAACAGAATACACATGGAAGGAAGAGAGGAGAGGGGAGGAAGAAAGAGCAGGATAGAGAAGGAGAGAGAGAAGTATATAAGCACTTAATCTGACTCTGACAATAAGGCAAGGAAAAATATGTGTATTCCTTGTGTCCCTGTTCTGCGATAAGCACCCATGGACATAGCAGTGTTCTATTTTTATTCCATGCATCCTCTTCCCCTGTGATTTACCACATTCTGATTCCCATTGTCAAGTGAGAAAAATAAAAATAAGCTACATAATTGCTAAACAAAATGGAAAAGATGAAACCAAAGTAAGACCACACCACTAAAAACATGCTTAAATCAGCCAGGGCTAACCAAAGGGGAGGGGGAATCAAAGAAACTCTTTTGTTTAAAATAAAACAACAACAAAAAAATCGATAGAACTCTTTCTTCAGAGAGGAAAGTATGAATTTTTATATAAGGAATTTTTTCTGGAAACATATTGGTGATTTGAAAAAAATAATGTGCTGAATTTCACTGGGTCAGATGTCCCAGTAGAAGAACCTCATGCTTCTACCAAAGATTTCAGCCACAGAATAAATAAGTCCCCTTATCTTCATGTAGTAAAGATCAGTGTCTTTGCCAAGAACATCAGCTGTCTGCTCCTGCACCTTAGGCCAAACATACACAGCAGCCAAATGCCACACACGCTATGCTTGAAAGTTCTGACCTGCTGTCGAAGTCTAGAATTTTAAAAACAAAAGGACTTCGAACTTCTACTCCAGGATTTATTTTTTTTTAAATCGTTTGTTCCTAAGCTCACACTGTTTGTTTATAGTATCCCTAGGAACCAAATAAGAACAACAAATAAACAAATCCTTGGTTCTGTAATATTCTACCTGGATCCTTGTGCTTTGGGTGCCTGTTAATGGAAGTTCTCACTTCAGAGAACCTCAGACTTTAGTTGAAATCACTTTCACAGATTTTATAACAATGCCAAAATATTTCTTTGTGGGTCACAGATACTGAATAAAGATATTCTTTTCTGTAGAGTTAAAAGTCCATCAATTTGAGGAATGTATATTATCCACAATACTTTCTACCTACTTCTTCAGCATTAGTTCCTCTGACATAAAACACCTATGTACAGAAATAAAATGTTCACAGATGCAGTCTTCAGCTCAATATTCATTAAAATTATACATGAAATAAACTTCTAGAATTTAGATACTTTTTGGTATACTGATTAACAGCTCTATAAAATTATTTTCCAAATCCTATTCCTTATCTTTAACCATTCAAAGAAGTCATGTAGATTTCTGTGCTAACTCTTTCATCTCTGTGTTGTTGGATCATAGCTGTGCATCTGTCCTGGATCATTCTTTTGAGCTTCAGACAGTAATTTTCAGATTTGTGTCTTTGGGAACTATTATGATCTTGGCTCTTACAGACTGTTAGTATAAGAAATAGCCATGTGGAGAGTATTTCCAAATCTAATGCAAATCTATTTGGCATAGAATATTGTCTACCTAGCACATTGTTCAATCTCACATATATTAAAAGCTACAAATATATGGAAATGTAAATTTTACATATGTATATACACATATATTTCCATGTTTGCCAACTATTTTTAAACTTCAGTGCTTTTTATGTTACTATTGAAAAGAATTCTTAGCTATATCCAGGGCCACAAGCAATGGGGTACCATGACTAATTAGTGATTCCAAAGGTCAAAGACAGAGCAGAATTTCCTTACTTGGCAAAAACCAAGTCTCAATGGCAGAAAAATGCAAATTTTTTGGCAGAGTGAGTTGATTTAGTTGACATCAAATTTATATTGAATATTGACTGAACAAAAATCTAGAATCACTTTTTGAATCCTAACACATTCTGCTATGAATGGATTTGAAAGTTATTGTAGCACAAATAATAATCCCTTCATTTATGAAATGTTTGTTCTCATATTTATATTTTTATTTTTCTGATATGTTTTGCTCCTCATAAGTGGTCAGTAAATATTCATGAAATAAATGTAAATGAAAGGATAAATGAAATATGTCTTTCTGAGTGCATAAGTATTTGATTCATTTATAAAGGTGTAGAAATATAGTTCTTGCAAAAGGATGCAACAGATTATTTTAGATAGCTTTTGAAACTTATTGTATGGTCTTAACAGTTGAACTCCCCAAATATTACCTGTGCTGTATGACATGGTATTGCTTTCTCTTTCAGTGGTCCAGTATCTGTAACCATATATTTTCATTATTTTAAGATTATTATCTGTGTCTGTGAAGTTCAGGTACATTATTGAACATACCTGAACACTTGTTTAACAGAAACATGATGTCCAGAAACACAAAACAGAAATGCACATTCCCATATAAATCTTAGCAAGTAAACACAGAACTCGTATTTCAGTTAACTCAATGTATCGACTGTTCCCAAGTGCCAGACAATATACTTGGCACTGTGAAGAAAGATGTTAAGTATGAGAGATTAAATTGTTCACAGATCTGGGATTTTACACCAAAAAAACTGTGATTTTAAATCCTGGCTCCTCTTTCTGGCTGATTCTACAGAATCTAAATGGTGTTTAAAAATATACTTACATTTACATGAAATAAAATCAGTGAGGAAATCTTTAATGATCTGAAATGTCCATTTGTTTGCTTGAATTGAAAAGAACATAAGTCAACCCTCTATTATAATCGTTAGGAAATTGCAAGGATATTTGAACATGGTTTTTCTTCTTCTACCAAAGCCTCCTTTTCTTGTTTTAGGCCTGTCCTAGCAAAAGGTAAAAAATGGCTAGTATGCATATAAACTAACTTTTGAGTTCATTTCTAAACCTGCAATTTTTTTCTTGTCTCTGAAACATAATTTAGCCATATTTATACCAAATACTTGAAGGTCCCCCATATCTGTTTTAGTTTTAAATGGTGCACAACATAAACTGATAAATAATATAATATTAGCATTGAAAATATTGTATAATATTTATTTTAATAAAATGTGTCATTTTAATGGTAATTACATTGAAAAATTTTAAATGAATATCTTACCATTGTAAATGTTTGAGTTGTATTTTGAAAGATACACTTCTGTAAGAAGAAAGCAATGGAATCAGTTATTACTTCATGATTTTCTTAGTGTTCCTGCTCCCTTTGCCCTTCTGAATTTTCATTCATTTGAAAATAGTATCCAGAGCCCTTTTGATTTCACCTTGGTGATAATCACCATATTCTTTGATGCATATGTAAATTCAGTGACATGTTTCATTCATAGACATTTAAGTGATCTTATTCAAATGGGTAGTTCTTTATGTTCATAGAATCACATAATCCTGATTTAGAAGTTCCTTTCTGGGCCATCTTGCTCAAATACCCACCCATTTAAAGTTTCTCTTTCTATCACATTCTTTACATCTCTATTGTCTTCTACGAACTTTTAAAATATTCTTTGTAAATGGAATTTTAAGGTGGCCTATTTCTATTCAGAACAGCTCAAATTTTTATCAGGTTTTGAAAAATTGAGCTGAAATGTACACTTTCTTCTATCACCCATCCATCTAAATTACGTTTTATGAGGTTAACTGATTATGTTTTCATTTTCATATCCTTCCCAGAGTGTACTTTAAAAAAGCCATTATGTTTCTCCATAGGCTTTTCTTTGCTGGGGTTAACCTCTCTAAATCATTCAAACTTTTGCTGTGTAAAGTGATTTTTGGGCCCTCTCATTGCCTCGATTTCGAATCCTCTGAAGTTGATCTGACCAGAAGAGAGTACATTGGAATCATGACCTACTTTGACACCAACACTATTTGTCTCTAAGTAGAGCCTAGGTACATTGACTTGTATCGATCTTATGGTAAAGTAACAGGTCTTTTATTTTTATTTTTACTTGAAAAGCTCTTGCTTTTTCTTTCCTTTTTTTTTTTTACTACTGGAGATTAAACTCAGAGGTACTTTACTACTGAATTACATCCCCAGTCCTTTTTTTTAAAATTTTTTAATTTTGAGACTGGATCTCACTATGTTGCTTAGGGCTTTGCTAAGTCACTGAGGCTGGCATGAAACTGGCCATCTTATTGCCTCAGCTTTCCAAGTACCTGGGAATACAGTACTCACCATTGCATCAGACTTGGAATACTGTAATACCTTTTCTTTCTCTCCTTTTCTTCCACTGATTATTTATCCTACTTAAGGATAGATGCTACCATATTTAAAAAAAATATTAGATTTCATTCTATGAACTAATGAAAATACCTTTTCTTTCTCTCCTTTTCTTCCACTGATTATTTATCCTACTTAAGGATAGATGCTACCATATTTTAAAAAAATATTAGATTTCATTCTATGAACTAATGAAAATGCATTGTTTGGGCATTACCTAGCTCCTTGGCTCAAACATCTCCATTACTCTGTTTAAGTGTATTATAAAGATGAAACACATAGTAGGCAATATTTCTTCTGAAAGTGTTATAAAGGAGTCTCCACATTAATGGAAGTATTTATCTAGATCATTGTACCTGAAAGCATCCACCCAGTGCAACCAGACATTTAAAACCCAATAGGGAGGGAGAAGAGAAGAAACAGTGTATTAAACATCCTAATTGAATTGTTCCAGCACCCATGGGCTATTCCAATTCTGATGGACCAGAAGCTGAGGTTTATTCAGTTGTGGGATGATTTTTCCCTTCACTCTCCAGAAGTCTCATCAGTAATGAGCTTATTAAAACAACCAAGATGGATAGAATAAAAGGGTCAGGCACATGCAGCTTTCCTGTTTCTAATTGTTTGATCGAATTCATTCAAAGGGATGAACTAGCAGTCACATCTACTTTTCGATCACAATCATCATCATAGATGATCGTATTTAATAAGTAATGACCCTGGGTCTGCGATATATTCAGCTCTGCTTTATATATGTAGTCTGATTTCATGTGAATCTACAACATAGGTGTTACCCTTTATTTCACAGGAAAAACAAATGAGACTTAGAAATGATTGATTAGTTGATTCTCTAAAACATAAAGGCTGCATTAATTGCAGAAAAGCATAGGCCTGGAAATGATTTTCAGTTGTTAAATAATTACTAGTATTAATGTAAACTGTCTATGTCACTCATGTAAAGAAGGCCTGCCTCAGAGTACATCAAGATCAGCAATGGCATGATTAAATTTCCTGCACTTGAACTATATTTATAGCTCACTATAATGGAGTATATAGAGTATTTTCTTCTATGAAGGATGGATTGTGGCTATGCAGATTTTCCTCTCTAGGCCTGTATTGGGTTGAGATTTGCAACTTTTAAGATTCCTAATTGAAGTGATGATGGAAAAAAATCCTTAAAACAGTCCTTCTATAATAGTGTAGTGAAAAGATGGATAAATTGTGCAGCTTTATTTTATTCTGCTGCATAAAGATGAAAATCCCCAAAAACATTTTTTTCTACATCTTCTGTTTGAAATTATCATCCAAGCATCATTGAAATAATGTACAACTGGACAAAATACACTCTCATTATAACCGAGAGGATTGTGTTACTACATTAGAAATGGAGTTTATACATTTCATGCTCATGGTTAGGCAGAATCAATATAATAAAAATGACCATTGTACCCAAAGCCCTATACAGATTTAATGGAATCCCCATCAAGATACCTATAGCATTCTTCACAGGTATAGAGAAAGCAATTCTCAAGTTCATATGGAATAACAGGAGACCCAGACTAGCAAAAACATTACTCTACAGGAAGGAAAAAGTAGGGGGGTATCTCAGTCCCTGACCTGAAATTATACTATAGAGCCATAGAAGCAAAAACAGCATGGTATTGGTATCAAAATAGAACCGAAGATCAGTGGAAGAGAATAGAAGATCCTGAGACAAACCCCTATATCTTTAACTATTTGATATTTGATAAAGGGGGCAAAAGCATAGTGTGGAAGAAAGATAATCTGTTCAACAAATGGTTTTGGTCAAATTGGATAGCCATGTGTAGACAACTGAAGCTGGATCATTGTCTTTTGCCCTGCACAAAAATTAAATCAAAATGGATCAAAGACCTGGATATTAAGCCAACAACTTTAAATTTACTAGAAAAAGAAGTAGGGTCAACACTACAGGACATAGGAGTCAGCAGCTACTTCCTTAACAAAACTCCCGTGGCTCAAGTAGTAAAGTCAAGAATAAATGAATGGGATGCAATTAAACTAAAAAGGTTTTGTACAGATAAACATCTAATCAAGAACATCAAGAGAGAACCTACAGAATGGGAGAAAACCTTTGCCTGCTACACCTCGGACAGAGAGCTAATATCCAGAATATATAAGGAACTAAAGAAACTAAACACCAAAACCACAAATAATCCAATCAATAAATGAGCTAAGGATCTTAAAAGAAACTTCTCACCAGAGGAAGTCCAGAAAGCCCATAAATATATGAGAAAATGCTCTACATCATTATCTATAAGGGAAATGCAAATCAAAACTTCAATGAGATACCACCTCACTCCTGTTAGAGTGGCAAAAATGAAAAATTCGAACAACAACAGATGCCAGAGGGGCTGTGGGAAAAGAGGAACACTGTTACACTGCTGGTGGGACTACAAACTGGTTCAGCCACTATGGAAAGCAGTATGGAGAATCCTCAAAAAATTAAGGATGGAACCACCTTATGACCCAGTTATCCCACTCCTGGGTATTTTCCCAAAAGAGTTAGAATCAGCGTATTATAGTGATGTGGCTTCCTCAATGTTTATAGCAGCTCAGTTTACTATAGCTGGATTATGGAACCAACCCAGATGCCCCTCACTCAATGAGTGGACACAAAAACTTTGGTACTTCCACACAATGGAATACTACTTGGCCATTAGAGAAGATGATATTATGGCTTTTGATATCAAATGGATGGAGATGGAAAGAATTATGCTAAGTGAAGTATCTCAATCTCAGAGACTCAAGGGCCGAATGGTTTCTCTCATCTGTGGAAGCTAGAATACATCGGGAAGCAGTATGTTAGACGGCTAACCTAACAATAACTTCAAATTGTATTATTCTCAACATAACAGGGAGATGACTCCCTAGGATACTTGGAGACATAGGATGGGGGACAGAGCAGGGAGGGTGTAGGAAGAACACCTAGGAGACTGGAGGATGGGAATATGGGGAATCATCCCAGAAGGAGATCTCTGTCCTCCGTGAGAAATCCATTTAACCCAGGAGTTCTTCTGGGGGAACCAGCAACATGGGGTACCCAAGCTGGGCTTCCATGATATGGCATTAGACCTGGATAACTAAGTATATATACGTTTTTTCTTGAATGTTTGATAATGTTTTCCCCTCAAATATATCTCTATATCCATCTAATAAAAGAAAGAGAAATGGAGTTTATATAAAATATAAGAAGTTAGTTTTAGAATCTGCTTATTGGTTGTATCAGCATTAATAGACATGTATATTAAGTCTGAAAATAGTTATCGGCTTATCTTTGGTAAATGAACAAACAATATTTATTAATTATTCTAAATCATTTTTCTCCTTTAATCAATTTTACTTATTATATTATCTTTTATTTACAAAATCATTAGCTCTCATTACAATTGGTGCTAAGCAAAGTAAAAAGGTATGGTTACAATATATGTAAAATCATTTATCTCTACACACACACTATGTACATACATACATATATACAAATGTATAATAACATAAAATATATTTGTGATGTATCTGTGTTTATTTCTGTTGCACTCTCTGATAATATACATTGTTGGAGTTCAGGACCTGTATCTAACTTGATTTATTTTAATATTCTGAGCATTGAATACATTCTTTCTCTTACTTTTATGTTGGTTTTGATGAAATATGCAGTATTCTATTTATAAAGGGGAATTATCTTGACTTGGAGATAATGATTTTCAATATGTAGCACTAAGAATTCATATTGATGTCAAGGAAGCAAACTCAATAAAACATCAGCTTAGTTCAGCTTTGGTTGCAAGAATATTATAATGTTCTGTTTCAGTAGCTATTAGAAAGTATCAAGATTCTGTTCTTTCATTTGTATTCAGCAAATATTTGAGTACCTAGTCTGGGCCATGCCCTTGC
>PVKS010024527.1:0-30965 GCA_004027875.1 Aplodontia rufa | reverse complement strand
AGCGTCCCCGAGCACAGTCTCTGATTCCAGAGGAAGGAGGCAGCAAATGGAATTACTGGTGGCAAGGACGGCCTGCGGGAGCTGCGGATTTCCATCTTAAGCAAGGCCTGGGACCCCACCAGACAGAACTCACTAATTTAAGACAGTTGAACCTGCGCTCTGGAGTTCACAATTCAATTATGGAGGAAGATAATCTTCCCGGGGCGGTTTATTTAGCTTGTGGTTTTTAATTACTTGTGCCGCTTGAGGGAACACCGTGGAGTGTGCCTGGCCCCCCTCTCAGGGGCTGTTATCTCTGCTGAGCTCTGCCCAGCACACGCACAGTGAAACACTCCTGTGTCCCGTGTCACCACACCCGACTGCCTGCCTCGGGTGGCTGTGGTGTGGGCACCCGAGGGTCACTTCCAGGTGCTGCCAGGCTGTGTCCGGCTAGTGGGGATGGTCCCTACCCCTTCACTGGTTTGGATTCTGACACTGTCCCGTATCTGGCTTCAGGGAGGTCTAAGGGGCCAGCCGCTCTTCTCCTACTTCACCTCTATGGCTCTGTGCCCTGCATGCTGTGCCGGCGGCCTGGGGCGATCTCCACTTCCCCACATATTTGACACAGGGAGAAGCCAGTGGCATCGCAGGGGAGCCCGACCCAGGGATGGGGCGAGATCGGGAGCTGGCCGCTCAGGACGAGCCCTGGGAGCCGTGGATGGACACTGCCTGCCACCTGGGCAGGAAGGCTGTGGCCTTCAGGTGGTTGTGGACGTCTTGCTGCACATGTCCACTCATTTGTTTGGCAAATCCAAGGCCAAGGGCTGGCTGCCTGGCTCGCAGGAGCTGAGCTGTCTCATGACCAGACATGGGGCTCAGGGACCCAACACAGCAGCGTCACCTGTGCATCTGATGTGGACCTTGTGGGCTCTGCCTCTGCCCACCTTGCTCCAGGACCCCTCAGGGCCCCAGGGAGCTGCGGCATGGAGGAGGAGAGCCTGAGGGCCAGGAGGACCTGGCCCTGCAGGCCAGTGCCTCCAGTAGTCAGCTGTCCCCAGGCACAAGGGCTAGGAAGGGCAGTTTGCCATGTGCCCAGGGAGCAGAGCACTGTTGAACAAGGATGTTAGCTGGGACTGTGGCCCAGGGCTTCTCTGGGCAGTTAGACCTGAAACGGGATCACAGAACCGACAGTGATGCTGCTGGGCTCTGGGGGTAGCGTGGCGGGCAGCAAGCTGGAAGGACAGCCAAGGGCACTGTGGTCTCTCTGGGAGTGGTCCATTCCTGGCATGGGCTGAATGGGTGGGGGTCATACAGTGAAGTCGAGGAGCCTCAGAGACGCAGTGTGTAGTCTCTGTGTGTGTGTGGCCCCAGATGACCAGAGGTGCCCCGGCTCCACCTCCTCCATTCCACACAAAACTGCCAGGCTGCCTGTTCTCCATAACAAGGGCGGCGGCACTTTAATAGTTTGTTTAGTATTATGTAACAGATTTCACCAAGCGTGTGTGCGCGCGTGCACGCGTGTGTGCGCGCGTGTGCATGTGTGTGTGCACGTGTGTGCAAGTGCATGCGTGTGTGTGGCATACACATGAATGCACAAAATACGCCCACCTGTCTCTTGAACCTGGGACTCAAGGCACTTGAGTGGCTTCTTGTGCTCCATTGAAACACCTCTTGCAGTCAAGTCTGTGCTTTGGTTGGTTTTTTGTGGTCACAGATGCAAAAAATAAGATTTGCATTTTAGGTGTGCACTGTCCACATGCAGCTATGCAACCACCACCACCATCCGTCTCTAGAACTTTCCATCTGAGATTCTGTACCATTACACTGCAACTCACCTCCCTCTTCCCTGCACCCCCATCCTGCTTCCTGTGTCTATGAGTGTGGTGAGCCTGGTGTCTCTTAGATGTAGAATCACCAGTATCCTTTGGTGACTGGCTTATTTCACCCAGAATAATACAAGACATGTCCATGTTGCAGCAACTGTCAGAACGTCCACCCTTTTTAAGGCTGAATAATATTCCACGGTGTGTCTAGACCACCTGTATTTCTCCGTTTGCCCGCTGTGGGTTGCATCCACTTCTGGCTGTTGTGAACAAGTCTGCTCAGGACATAGGCGTACAAATACCTTGTTATCTCCATTTATGATTTTTTGGGGGGGAGAATCTAGACACTACTTTCACTTTCAAATTTTTTTTCCACCAGAAAAGTAATACCTATCTGTGTTACTTCAATTAAAAAATGTTAAGATCTACAATGTGTCAAATGCTCTGTTAGCCCTGGTGAGTAAAAAGATGCTGATGAGGGGGCTGGAATGGTGGCTCAGTGGTTGGAGCACTCGCCTGGCCTGACCAGTGTTCAAACCCCAGCACCAGATACACAAGTAAGTGTTAGGGAAACAAAGACCAGATGAAATAATAAGTAAAATCGAGTCTCTCTTTTTCTCTCACTCTCTCCCTCTCATTAAAAAAAAAAAAAGGTGCTGATGTTGCACTGACCCTGGAGGAAGTCCTTGAGCTCCCTAGAAGGGCCTGCAGGTCAGTGGAGTGAGATTGCTGGTCAGGAAGCAAAGTAGACCTGTTCCTGACCACTCATGACATTGGATGTGAAGAGATCCCAAATTATAAACCCAAGGAACTGAAGTTTTACTCAGGCACTAGGAGCTCTACCAATTTTTTCAAGTCTTCACCTACTTTCGATAACGAGGCCTCATGGGGATTCCTTGCTGTTTTCCTTCCAGGTTTGCCCTTTAGTCTCACTGGAGTGCATCCTCCACTGATTTTCTCAAAGAGCCATGGAGGTAAACTTTCTGAATACATGTGAGTCTTAAATACTTTTGTGGAGGAAATTTTGTATCATAATTTCAAAGGTTTTTGACCCAGCACCTTCTAACATCCAAGACAATAGTAATAATCCTATTTTCTCACCAGTGACTCTTTTAGGAATGGTTGTATGACTAAATTCAGGCCAATAGAATATAAGCAGGAAGTGGGGAAGATTCCACATTTCTGAACCACTCAGTAAGGATGCCCACCCTGTCCCCCCCATTTTCCCGGGACGTCATGTCTTTGAAGCAATGTTTGCAATTGTTGGCTGCTGTATCTTTTATTTTTTTTTTTTTAAAGAGAGAAGGACAGTGACACAGAGAGAGAGAGAGTGAGACAGAGAGGATCAATTATTTTTTTATTGTTTTTCACGTGGCTTTTGTTGCTCCGACACTTAGTTGTGTACACGGGTGCTGGGTTTTAAACCCTTGTTCTTGCGCATGCTGGGCAAGGTGCCCAGCTGCTGTATTCTAGGGGTGAAGCCTAGAGGTGGGAGTGATGGGAGAGGGGGCCCATGCAGGTCTGCAGGGAGGGGGCGAGCCACGGAGGATGGGACCACCTGCTGCAAGGCGAAGGGTCTTATCTGAGTCTTCCGACAGAGGAGGCGTGGCCAGGGTGGCTGAGGGCCAGATTTCAGATTTTGCTCAATTTTGACAACTGAAGCTTAGTTCTAAATAGTCATGTTGGCCAGGGCTGCTGCGTGGACCAGCACAGCCTGGACGCCCGATGTGGAAGGTGAGCCTCCGTGCTCCATGAGCCCCTGATCCGGGGCTGAGGCTTGACAGTGTGCCCCCCCCCGCCCCCCACCGGGTTCCAGCACTGCCACCCGCAGCTCTGCTCTGGTTCACTTGCTGGTGGCCTCTGCTCTGGTCCACCACACTCAGCCTCTCCTCTCTGACGCCACCTGTGCCGATGTCTTCTCTCCTGAAGCTCCCGACTCTGCCTGTGGGTCCACTTGATGTGATCCTGTGTGGTTCAAACCGTCTTTGTGTGGTGCAGGGAGGATCAGCCTTAATTGCTGGTCTTAGTTCATTTGCTTCTCCAAATAACTTTGAAGACTCTCCTCCGTTTAAGCTTTTTGCAAACCTGCACTTCTGTGGTGTCCGTGGCTTTTCTCCCATTCTCAGTCTCTTCTCTGGTGTCGTCTCCTCACCACTCCTGTGTGCATCAGCGATCTGTGCCAGCTCCCTGCAGCCAGCTCCCTGCAGCCAGGCCCGGCTCTGGCTCCTGCTGCAGGGCTGGCGGTGTCCACGTCCTCCGCATATGAGCCCCACACGCCTTTGCTGCTGCGTCTCACAGTTCCCTAGAGTAGAAGAGTTTGTCTACATGGTGGAGTCAGCCTGTTAGGGCGAGGCTCGTTGGTCCTGCAGGTGGCCATCTGCTTCTGTGGTGACTTCCTGTCCAGCTTGGTCCTCTCTCCCCGGCTTCGGCTGCAGGCCTGCTCATGGTGGCAGAGCCGCTGCTCTTACTAGCCATGGCTCGGGGGACATGCCATCTTGGGGCTGGCCCTGCTGCAAGCTGCTGTGCCTGAGGGCCCCTGTTCACATGAGCAAGGTTGGGGGGCACTTGCCAGCCCTTCCTCTGTTCCTCCCACACCACAGTTCCAGGTCCTCCCTCCATGCTGGTGTGAAGGCCAGCTGGGAGCCTGGCCTCCACGTTCCCACCTGTCTGAGCAGCTGAACTGGCCAGCAACGTCACTACAGCGGTCATGTTGATGGCAGCCTTGTCACTACTTCCTGCTTCTTCTTGAAAATGTAGTCAGTTGCATAAAGAGGGACAGGAGACCCACTAGGGCCATGCCGTGGTCCTCCCTGGAGGCTTTCCAAGTGTCACCAAGGGGCGCACCCAGAGAGACAGGTCTCTCCGGCTTCCCTTTTTGCTTTTGGTCCCGTCAAAGTAGTAAAAGAGGAATTTCCCGAGGAAAATCACCTGCCATTTTTGAGAAATTCCTTTTGTGGCAGAGCGTAAGAGAATAAGCAAATGAAGTAGAACAGCCAACAGGGATCCAGGGGGACAATGGCGCTTGTGTTTCATGCAGCTGGGAAGGTAAGGCCCTGAGGCAAGAGGGAACCTGCTAGCAATCTGATCCCAAGTGAAGAATGGATCAGGACTGGGCCTGATCCACCACATGAGAAACCGAGGCAAGATCCAGTGTTTGCTCCAGGATATTTAGCTGATACACAAGTGCTGAGTCGGACCTCAGGAATATGGCTGGAATTCGCGCTCTACGTGTGTGCATTTTAAGGCAGACCTGCTAGAAAAGCGAGACACGCGTTTACAGAGGGCAGCTCAGGGAGGTCGACTGGCCTGAAGCACAGGCCACACACACAGCCTGGAGCAGCAGATGCACTCAAAATGAAGGCCTCTGAGTGCTGGGCTGTGCAGCCACCTGCAGGGGTGGCTATAAAACCACAGCCCTCAGCTGCCATCCCTGGGTCCTCTGCCACCCACCGACTCCGTTCCTCTGGCCACTCTGGGGGCCAGGGGGCTCAGGACGGCCACCTGCGGGGGAGGCAGCGGCTCCGCCCTACAGCATGCTGTGTGTGCCCCTGGGAGTTGCTCTCCTGCAGGCTGATGCGGTGCTGCTGTTGCTGTCCCACAGGCTGACTGTGGCACTGATGTGTTGCAGGAGAGACACATTGTTGTGACAGCACTGGCCCCAGCGGACTGTGGCGCTCAGGATGGCAGCCGAGATGCCACAAACACTTTTTTTTGGAGCTAACGATGTGGTGCCACATGTAAAGCTAGAATAATTATTTAAATAGGTAGCACTGGAAGGAATAAAACAATCAGAAGGCTTTTGGGGGATAATGAAGATTACTCTGAATTGTTTAAACGTGATACGCACAGCTCTTAAAACAAACCGTGCGCGGCAAGGCGGCTTCTGCTTCCCGCAGCGACAGTCCCCTCGCACTATTAGGGGTTCTCAGCCCTTGCCTTTCAGAGACTGGACTAGATCTGTAGGAAATACTGGTGGACACACGGGCTGACCACTCCATACAGAGGCAGGATGCTTCCTGGGCAGGACACCAACCCAAGAGACAGCCTGCGTTCACATGGAGGGAGGGCAAGGTGTGACCTAGAGGCCTGGGCAGAGAGGGGCTCCCTAGGAGATGGGGCCTCCTCAGCAGGGTGGCTCCCTAGGAGATGGGAGTCCCTAGGAAATGGGGCATCCTCAGGAGGGGGTCTTCCGAGGAGATAGAGGCTCCTCAGCAGAGGGTGGTCCTCAGGAGATGGGGCTCCCTAGGATTTGGGCTTCCCTAAGATTTGGGGGCTCCCTAGGATTGGGGGCTCCTCTGGATCTGGGGGATCCTCAGTGGGCAGCTCCAGCACTCACGTCGCTGGGCAACCTTCTGTCCTTTTACCTGGCATCTAGCTTTTCAGGGTTCTGGCCCCAGGACCCAGGACCCAGGCCCCTGGCTGCAGTGAGGACAGCACGCATGTCCTCCCCTGTGGATGCCTGGGCGCCTGGAGCCTTTCCACAAAGGCCTGTGCTGGGTACAGAGGCAGCCCACAGGGGCCGTGAGGAAGCGGGCAGCACAGTGGGCCTCTGCTGCAGCCACCAGCATTCCCAGGCAGGGTGGAAGACTGCTGCTGGCGGGTGCTGCTGCTTCAGTGGGTGGACAGCTGCTTGTTAAGGGTTGGTCTCCTTGTCCCAGGTCCTCCTCATGGTTAGCCGTGGTGGACAGTGGCACTGCTGGGGTGTGACGTGGACAATCTCACATTCCACCTCTCTCAGCGCTGTGGCCTGCAGGAGAACAGCTCCATGAGGGTCAGGGCTCTCTCCTGAACATCCTGGGGCCCTCTGCAGCATCTGCCATCCCTGCGGGTCCTTTCTCCCTCATCAGGGACACACGGTGACGAATCACAGCCGAGGCCATAGCCAGTGCATGTGGGATGTGCCCTCTCCTCCACAGCTTCCTGCTGCCTCTCTGGGCCAGGGAGCTGCTCCAGTCCTGGGGTCAGAGTGCTTCTTCCCTCCTGGTGCTCCCACCTCTGCCTCTGTCCTTGGCTCCTGCCCATCCTTGAGGTCAGGGTTTCTCTATTAGAATTTGAACCTTGCAAGTCCCAGCCTGTCCCTTGTTTGTGACACATGCCAGAAACTCCTGTCACATTGGTGTGTGGAATCACCTGCCTAAGAGAGCCATGGGGATTGCCTCTTGTCCTTCTGCCTCGTTGTCTGAGCATGCCATGGCAGGCCTTGCCCTCTGGCATGTGGCACAGAGAGCCTGGGGACCTGGGGCATGAACCCGACCTTGCAGGACTGGCGCCCTCCCTGGGTAGCCGCTGCAGGGACCCTCAGCCCGGGTGCGGTTCCATTCAGGGCTTCAAAGCAGTGACGCGTGGTTCTGGCCATCGTCTCCAGTGTGGAACATGCTCCGGCTCCCTGGGCACGGGTGGAGCCTGTCCTCTTTCCCTGGGAGGGAGGGTCTCTGCGGGATGATGGCTTTGTTCGGGTGGGAAAGGATGAAAGGTACCGTAGCAGCGCAGACGCCTGCCTTCCCAGGAACACGTGTACTGCGGCGTATCATGTAACGGTGCGCTGTGGGGAATAGTAATGAATAGTTGGGAGCACAATAATGCGCATTGTTGATGTTTGTTAAAATAAAGATATTCAATTTATAATAAAGGGGATTAAACGCTTAATTCATGACTATGTTAATATTTGTCTGTGAGTACACAGATAAATGGCAACGCACCTTATCACGCCCAACACCTGTGCGCACAAGTTCCTCGGCTGAGATCTCCCCGGGACTGCCTGTTTTACAGAGCTCCAACTTTCATTTCCCAAAATAATGATATCATTCATTTACAGATATAGATAGGCACCATACTTCAGCTCCATCCTGCAACCAGTATTGTGCCTTTAGCTGCAAAATATGGGATTAATTACGGCAGTGATACACCACAGTCTGCCGACTGCAACTCCTCTCGGCGGGCACCGCGGCCAGCGCGCCCCATGTTTCCATCAAAGGACCACGGGGGTTGGCCTGCTGGGGTTGGCCTGCTGGCTGCCTCCCTGGCAGAGGGGCCACTGCGGGCCCAGCAGCGTGTGGGGTTGTTGCTTACCAGTGCCAGGAAGCCTGTAAGCCGCATCCTGCTTTTGAATGTCCTGGGGAAATTCTCTTTCTTTGAGATTTGTGATGGGTGCTGTGGGCACAGCACCCTGGTGAGAAATTAACAAATGCTCACCAGCAACTGTGACGTGGCCCTTCCTGGGCTCGTTGTCCCCAGAGAATGGAAGACAGGGTCACAGGGTCAGACTGTGTGTTCTGTAGCTTCAGAAATGCCAGATGAGGACATTTGGAGGTTCAGCACTGCTCAACTCTGGGGGATGAGCCAGGTGGAGTGCAGACTGGCAGTGCACTTGATGACGTGGGTGGCTCTGGTGTCCTGCAGCTGTCATGGCAAAGCTTAGCTGACTGGGTGTTTGTAACAGTGGAAACAGCCCAGTGCTCTCTGGACCTTGGAGTCTGGGGTCAAAGCGTGGGCAGGGATGTGCTCCCTTAAGTGCTGTGAGGCTCCGTTCAGCCCCTGCTCAGGAGTCTGGGGTACCTGGGCTTGTAGCTGCATGGCCCCAGTCCTCCTGACAGTGTCCCTGTGGCCTCCACGCTGTCCAGATCCCCCTCCTACATCAAAGGTGGCCAACCTCATGTATTAGACCCAGCAAAGCACAATCCAGGGCAATCATAGACATGTAGCAGGAGGAGGGGAGAGGGAGGGAGACAGAGAGGGGTCCGGGGATGATTCTGATTTAAGGATGTATGCGTATCATATTGCCTCTTTATATGCATTTGTGATTTCGCAATAACTCAACTCCTCAGTAAAAATTAAAAAACAAACACCAAATCCCTCTCTTATAAAGACACGGTCCTGTTGGATCAGGGGCCACTTACCTGGTACGACTTCATCTTCACTGGTCACCTCTGCAGTGACCTCACTTCCCAGCAAGGTCACATGCTGAGATCCTGGAGTGAAACTTCAGCACAGGTATCTTGGGGATGATTTGACAGGTAACACTGGTGGTCTCTTTTGGGTGCGACACAATGACAGGGACCAGCCAAAGCCACAGGGTCTCCCAGGGTGCCTGGACGAATCAGGCCCTGCATCGCAGCCCCACTGGTTGGTTTCATCTCCACAACCTTTGCAAGTCCAAGAGGAGGCCACTGACGGCTATCTCCCCGCTGTGCTGGGAGCAGTGCCCCAGGGCTGGGTGCAGATGTGGGAGCTCTGACACCTCCAGATGCTAGGGGAGGGTGAGATCTGGTGGTAGACCTGTGCTGTGTGCTGAGGGTGGGGAAGGCCTGTGGCTGCCCACGCAGGCTACAGCAAGGCCCTGGCGGTATTCCAGCTCTCACAATGGCCCACAGTCAGTTTCCCTGCACATGTTCTGTTTGGGCCTGGTGGAGCAGAGACAGGTGGAAGCTTCAACCGTGCAGCCATATGAAGTGGGGCTCCAGTGTCACATGGGCCACTGTGCTCAGCCTGCCCTGCTCCCCACAGAGCCCCCTCACCCACACTGGCAGGCTCGGTGGTGAGACAAGGGAGAAGGCTTGAGGGGCTGCTGCATTCTTCACTTCCACGGTCTCAGGGAAGTGCGGGTCACCTGGTCGACCTGGGCCTCAGAGCATTCTCAGCCATGATGCCATATGTTCCCTCCACCCAAGCCACAGCAGTCGTGAAGGATGGGTGAGCGGAGGCCTTGCCCAAGAGTGACTGGGCCCTGGGTCTGGGTGGGAACGGACACAAAGAGCACAGTGAGAGGTACGGGTGGGGTGCGTGCAGTGGTATGCCTGCAGGGACAGAGCGGCCACTCTGGCCTAGAGCCTGGACAGCACTGGGGAGCACTACTTGGGGAGATGTGGAGCCTGGTCCCTGAGACACGCCAGAGGCTGAGGCCTGAGCAGCCACAGAAGCCCAGTGTTGATTTAGCTGCATGTGGGCAGTCCTGGTCACGCAGGTGCTGAGGGTGTGACACTGTCCCAGGCCAGCACGGCCACCATCCCTTGACAGAAAGGGGCCAGTGTGGGCAGCCGGCGAGAACGCTGGAGCTCAGAATGGAGAAGGCTGCAGAGGGGCTGTAGGCCTGCTGTCCTCCTGAGACAGCTCAGGGGACACAGGAGCCGACAGCTGTTTTCGGGTTTGTGAATCTGCTCCGCACATGAAGGTGCACAATGTTTTAAATCACCTTTCAGTGTGTGGGTACCCTGGACAATACGCAGATGTGCTGGGAATGACCTGGGCTGGACAGGGACGTTCCTCATGGAGTCTGTCAGGCAGAGCGGTGGACAGAAGCTGGCGTGCACCACTGAGGGTTTTTGTGGTGGGGCTTTGGAAGGGTCAGGAGGCACCTACCTACAGCCTCTGAGAGGTCTGGCTGGAAATGAGCAGAGGCCGGGCCCAGGGGCCTCACTCCGGCCGCCTGCACAATCTGCCTGGCCTGGCCCCCATGCTGGTCCTCATGCCGACTGCACCCTGTGGGTGGGGTGAGGGCCAGAGCCCGGTTCTCAGGGGCCCGTCCTGCTCCTCATCCTCTCCAGCAGTCGCTGCCCACTGGCATGGCCCACTCTCCCCTCCCTTCTCCTCCCCTCACTCTCTTGCTTTCTTGCCACTTCCTGTTTTCCTTGGTTGATGGTTCCCTGCCCGCTCTCCCTACTTCTTGCCCTCCTGCAGTTCCAGTCCCTCCACTCCTCTCCTCTCGATGACGTTGAAGGCCCACTTTTCAGGGGTGGGGTACCTGTCCTCATGCGGCACACTGTAGGGCGGTGCTGTCACAAACAGGGCCTTCTCTCCAGCCCCCTGGAGGTGTGAGCATCTGCGGCGTGGGTATCGCATTCTAAAGCACAACAGTTTGCCAGGTCGGAGCCTTGGGCCTCTGTCATACCGGCCAAGGGCTCATGTGGCTGGTGGCCCTACTGGACCCATGGCTCTGGACAGCCCAGGATGCTCTGGGGCCTATGAGGCCAGAGGGTGGCATTTGCCTGCCAGGAGCCCAGAAGTGCCACTGTGGGTCAGTGGCTTTAGTTTTTATGTCGCCAAGTCAGCGGCTGCTCGGTAGCCTTGGCTCCCTCTCAGGTGTCTAGCTCAACTGCACAGATAGGAAAACATCCTTTTTCTTTTTTTTTTTCTATTTTTGGTAGAAAATTGTCAACTTAGATTTTTTTTAATTTAAAAAAAGTGAAAAAAAGTGTAGTTTTGACTTATTAGGTAGAAAAAGGCCAACATAGAGCTTGTGGCTGCTGTGGGACGAACTGTTCATCAATTCTGGAGTGAGGAGGCAGCCAGCAAGCCGCCAGCGAGGGTAGCAGAGCAGCCCTGCCCCCTGCCTGCTTTCATTCCACTAAGTGTCAAGTGGAAAGACAATAAAAATAACCTCATTACACTTTAAAAATTCTTTATTATTGATTTTTTAAAGAGAGGACAGAAAGAGACAGACAGACAGAGAATCAATTTTTATTGAGTTTTTCACACGGCTTTCATTGCTCTGACACTTAGTTGTATATGTGGGTGCTGGGGTTTGAACCTGTGTACTCGCGCATGCTGGGCAAATGCTGTAACAGACAAACCACTGCTCCAGCCCCTACATTTTTTTTTTAAGAGCGAGGGGCAGTGAGAGAGAGAAAGAGAGAATCAATTTTATTTAGTTTCCCATGTGGCTTTTGTTGCTCCGACACTTTTTTATGTACATAGTGCTGAGGTTTGAACTTGTATCCTCATGTATGCCAGGCAAGTGCTCTAACCACTGAGCTACCATCCCAGCCCCCTTAATTACGTTGATAAAGATAGCTCTTTAGGATGTTTGGGGGATCATTCATTACTGCAGCCACTGAATGTTTATTACAAGCTTAGGAAGCTATGGTGGTCTCAGCATATGGTGGTCTGGTTTCTCATTTCAGCCCCACAGCTTCCAAGCTGTGTGACTTGGAGAAGCGAAGCATCTCTGATCCTCAGTTCTCTCAATAAGGAGGATGAGGCCTCCTGCCTCAGGCTTCTGTGAGGATGAGCTGGGGGCTCTGCAGCTCAGCGTGGGAGCAGCACGTTGTGGCCCATCAGCCCATGCTTGGTGCCACTGGCAGCTGTGTGCTGGGGTCTGGGAGTGGGTCAGACACGAGGGTGTTTTCAGATCTGCTCTTCATGTCAGATCCTTCAGCTCTGCACTCACGGGCTGGTGGACAGGCTCAGTCGGGGACCTCAGAGGAGCTTGCGGTAAGCATTGGTTCAGCATCCGGTGATAAGGCTACCGAGCAGCCACCCACACCCTGAGTGTTCTCCAGCCTCACCCTCACTTGGGGTGCTCGGCAGAACGGGAGAATGCTTTGTACTTTCACATTCAGCAGGGAGGCTGCCTCAACCCTTACCTGACTGCCACTCAGAGCCCGAGCCCAGCAGAGGAATCAGGACGCAGAGCCCAAGCCTGAGACGGCAGAGGAATCAGGACGCAGAGCCCAAGCCTGAGACGGCAGAGGAATCAGAGCCCAAGCCTGAGACGGCAGAGGAATCAGGACAGCGGGGATGGCCTGGGGCTCAGGCTCAGGTGTCATGGCCCTTGTCCCTGCCCTTCACACCCAACTGTGAGCACTACACCCCAGCACAGCATAGGAAGGAAGGGCAGTGGTAGCTGTGGAAAGGGACCCAGGAGCTTTGCTGCAATGCAGGTGGCTTCTGCCATCTTTCACACAGAGGCCAGGCTGGACTCGAATGACTTCCAGATGTCATTCAACAAGCCGGAACATTCCATGCCCTGGGAGAGCTGCTCCAGGGACTGCTGTAGCCCGTATCCTGGTCTAGTCCAGATCCCTGAATTCCAGCTGATGTCTGGAGAGGAGATCACAGTTCCAGACCCTCTCTGCAGCTGATGTGAGCCTGTCCCCTAGAGTCAGACACTGAGATCAAGCAAAGTGTGTGCTCAACCTCCCCAGGAGCTCTTCAGAGACAGGAAATGCTCCTTTATCGCTTGCTCCATTCTGCCTCTGGAGAGGCATTGAGAGGCCTGCTGACTGCAGCCATCATGGGCCACGAGGCGTCTGTTAGGAAGGAGCTGAGTCTCTGGTGCCCAAGGCCTCCTTGGACTTCCTGCTCTGGGCTCCTCCCTCACGGGCATGGGACAGTTTCCTCAGGGCTTTTTTTGTTGCTCCCAGGTAAACCTCCTAATGCTCGGAACTGAGTCTGTCACCAGGCCACCCTGGAAGAAGAGCCCTGTGACGGACAGGGTGGGTAGTGTTGGCAGGAGGGAAGCCAGGGAGCGGTGGCGGTGGTCATGGCTGCCTCCAGAAGCAGCACCTTGGACAGCACCGCAGTGGCTGTGCCCTGTGCCCATGGGCAGAGTCTCTCCTCGGTCAGCATTCCTCTTGACCTGAGTTTCATTCTGCTCAATTAAATCCGCTTCTGTGAGCCCTCAGTTTCCCTGCCTGGTTGGGTGTGGCCAGGTGGCTGTGAGAGCAGGCTGCTTTGCGGTGGCCTCCTGGCACATTCTGGGTGGGACCGAGCCAGAGGAGTCCTTGCTTCGTTAGTGCACTGGGTTTGTTGTGTTGGTTTGGTGCTGCTCACTCCAGGCATGTGGCGGATTTAGATGGTAATGAAAATAGCCAACGCTTTTTGATCGATGAGGATGAGCTCTCAATCTTCTTCATAAAGTCAACCCCTAATGTGTGCAGCGTCTCAGTCGGAATCACTGTCAGCGTGGAATTCTTACATGAAGTATTAATATAGGGAGCAGGGTCTTCAACGGCGGACGGTCCTCCAAGGCAGAAGGGGAGGCTGTGGGCTGGAGAGACTAGGAGCGGCCTCTGCAGAGTCTGGGGCGAGCCCAGCCCCCTCTATCTCGCCGGACATATCTAAAGATAACTGTGTTTGCAGGAAGAAGCCCCTCCCCCATTCATTTAAGCAGAATGACTTTTTTCTGCTGTAAACACTGGAACTTTTGTCATGCTAATCAGGCGGGGAACATTTCCAATTCAATTTTACCTGGGCCTGGTCAGCTGAGTCCCCTTTTGTGGGTGTCCCTGGGGACCTTCCTTGTCTTTTAAACTGTAATTTAGTTGAGCTGCCGTCAATTTCCTCTGCTTATTACATTTGCAGCGATATCACAGATATTTAATCGCGTCCCTGTTCCTGAACCTGAAGGGGATGTGCCTCCCCTGAGTCCTGAGCGAATGCTGGTGGCCTGGCCCCTCTGCCACCTGACCATGCAGCCACCACCCCTGCCCTGCACAGTCCTGAGCCCGTCCGTGCTTCCTGTGGAGGGAGTGGATTTGTGTTGAATCTGGGAGCAGAGCCTTCTCCCCAAGTCCTGCCCAGGGCTCTGCCGGGCAGTAACAGCCGATCTCTGTAAGGGCCAGGACCTGCTCCTGCTCTGACCTCTGGGAAGAAAGCAGGTTCTAAGCCACCATGTGTAAACATCTCCCGGGAGCCTGGCCATCCAATGCCTGTCCATCATGATGACCAGCTGCGGCAGTCACAAGCAGAGTGATGCCCGCCTTGCGCCCTGTCACCTCAGCTGAAGCCTGGATCTGGGGTTCCCAGCTGGGAGGTTGGACCTAGGGGCAGTTTGGTGGGAATGAGGGGAAACACGGCTCCCAAAACTGGGCCCATTTAACTGTTAAGATGCTGCAGGAGGCAAGGTTGCCGGCACCCAGCCAGCCAGGCAGCTGGTTGTCCTTGAGGCTTTCCTCCCGTGTGAGGGAGGCAGGATCTCTGGATCAGCTCCAGCAGAGTCATCTGGGTCCTGCAATCAAGGACAATCGGCCCCGGAGGACTTGAATGGACATCTGCCTTCCTGAGTGTGGAGGGTGGTGGAAGATAGAGTCACGGCAAGGGAGGGACAGGCGCAGCAGACCCTAGCAGCTGCTCTTTGAGGGGAGCACTGCCTCTGGGGTGCATGGCTGAGGGGCCTTGAGCCCGAGCTCCTGAGTCACAGTGTCTGCTGGACATGTCCCCCTGGACAGGTGGCCGCATGCCCAATCCATCCTAACGTGTGAGTCACTGAGACCTGCAGAGTTGGGCCCTGGTCCCAGCACACAGGGTGGGTTCGGTGCTGCTGCAGGGCACCCTCAGCCCAGCTTGGGAGCATGGCCGAGGTGGCAGAGGTAGCAGATGTCCTGCCTCACCTGGGTGTGAGGCCCGTACAGGAATTGGGGTTGCCTGGCACAGGCCGCCTCCTCTTGGAGGGCAGAGAAGTTGCTATTCCTCCCCATGCCTGAGTCGCACCTGCCCCTCCCTCCTGTTCTGGCATCTACTATGCCCTGCCCCCTCCACCTCTGTTCCCTCCTCACAGGCTCTGGCTCTCAACGGCTTCTCAGGGTTGCTGACGTGAGCCGGTGCCTGGTAGCAGAACACCCCAGCACCATGGCCATGCACCCGCAGGACGGTCCCACCGTGCTCCCGAAGGTAGCTCTGTAAGCCCTTCAGCATCCTTGTTCACAGCTGCCAGAGGCCCAAAAATGCTTGTGAGAGCTAATGCTGAACGTGCCCCAGACCAAGCACGTGTGTCAGAAGGCACAAGGCGTGGGCAGGGCGAGCTCAGGATGGCCTGTCCCTTGCTTCCAGGGACGGTGGGATCCAGCCAGCTCTTCCTGTCACAGAGTTCCAACTGCTTTTCTCCCACAGTCTGTGGAAAAGGACACAGGTGCTGGTGAGGTGCCACTGTGCCCGCTCAAGACTCAAGGGAGTTGCACTACCAGATCCGCCCAAGGGAACGCCTTCTAAATGCTGATGGGTGGCCACACCCCCACCTGAGCCCTGGGGGCCGGCATTTCACCGTCTGGAGGACCGTGGACAGCTATGCCCACATCAGATGAGGCCTGGGGCAGAAGCGTGAGCACAGGTGGCGGGTGGCCAGGGGAAGGGTCCCCAGGTTTGTAGTCAGACACGGTGTGCCCAGGAGGCCCCGCCCCTTCCCTGGACCTTTGGGTGTTGAGTGTCACTGGAATGTAATAGGAAGGAGCTTGTGCACCGCTGTGACAGTCACTGAATGCCAGCTGTTGGGTCTTTGAGCAGATGATGATCTCCCCAGAGTACGAAGGGCAGAGCAGGCTGCTCAGACCATTTCAGAAAATGTGCCAAGACTTGATCAAACGCACGGCTGTGGGCCAACACCCACATTAGGAGTCCATTGACGCCTGCCCAGGGCTCGTCGGCACCCAGGCAAGGAGACCTCCTTCCACCAGTGTTGCAGCCTGAGGGGGCAGGGCTAGCACCCCAGCTCCTTCAGTTGGGGTCTCACTTGTTAGGTGTCTCTGAGGCCAGACCAGCCTTGTCCTGGCTGGCTGGGTGTCTTCCTTGGGAAGCTTCAGTGGCATCGCTCACTCTGGAAATGACACGGTGGAGTGGGAGGCGGGTGCTGGCGCTGGGGCTGGGCTCCCGCGAGTCCATTCAGATGGGTTTCAATTCTGCAGGCCTCTCGAAAATACTGCTGGGGAAGCCAGCTTCCCTGGGATTTCTCACCCAGCTAAAACTTCGGCTTCATTGCTGCAAGCATTTCATTTGTGATTCTAATTTTATTTCCTCCTCCTCTTCTCCTCCTTCTTAATAAGAGAGAGAGAGAGGAAGAGAGAAATAATTTTTTTAAATCTTGTTTTTGAGGCTCTGACACTTAGCTGTATACGTGGTGCTGGGGTTAAACCCCGGGTCCTTGTGCATGTCAGACGTGCGCTCTACCATTGAGCCACCACTCTAGCCCTATTACCTTCTTTTGGTACTATTCAAATGTCACCTGCTGGCCCTGCCACATTGTCAGCTGGAGTTGGCCAGAGTGTTCGTTCTTCCCGGTACGGCAAGGTGCGAGCGGTCCTTGTCCCACCCTCGGTTGTGCCAGCTCTCACCTCCGCAGTACAGACGCATCATTCAGGGTGAGTGCCGTTTTTGAGCGGCAGGGCAGGTCTCTAGAAGTTCTGTGCAGAGCTGAGATGCTCTCAAACCCTCCCCTCCTCAAGCTGCTTTCCCCTACATCTCCAGAACACATTCCTGCAGACAAAGTCCTCAACTCTAACTGTGGAGAGACCCCTGGACACCTGAGACCTGTCAGGGTGGCAGATCTGAGGCCGCAGGTGTCACTGGAAGAGTGTCTGATGAGTTCTGGGTGAGGCTGCTGCCAGTCACACAGGGAGGATGGGGTGACTTGACATGTCAGTGCCCCAGCTTGCACCTGGCCAACCAGCCTGGGCTGGGGATGCCAGCCTCCACGGTTTCAGCAAGAGTGCTGGGCCAGTCTGGGTGGTGTGGGCATCCTTGCCCACCTGAGCCCCAACTGCCTGGAAGTGCCACCTGCAGTCCTTCTGGCTGTCCCTCAGGTGTTTGTGGCACATCTCTAAATACACACTCACATTACACTCCCTGGGTTTTCAGAGTTCAGATTTCACTGTTTACACCTCCTTCGGCACGTTTTTCACCCTCTCTGACCACACTGATAAGCAACATTTATATTAACTTTCTTTTCTACCTACTGTTCATGGCTGAATCGTACACTGACTGACCTTTTTCTTACATGACTTTTTGTTTTCCCTGGAGTTAATAAGATCTTACTATTCCCTTTGCTTAATTTCCCACACACTTCCCCTGAATTCATTCTTTAATTCTAGAATTTTTTTTTTATTTTTGAACAGCCAAACAAGTTATTAACAAAATAATATAAAATGTGTATAAAATGTGTATATATTCTGTATATTACAGTTACCCCCAGGAGTGCCCCCCCAATTACCCTCCCTTATCCCACCCTTCCCCTTCCCACTATATCTCTAAAAAAAGTATTAGGTTGTAAAGCATTACATCTTATCTGGATTTAACACATGCTAATAGACCAACTTTCTCACTGGGCAGGGTCTAGTCCCCACCTCCACAGATGAGTGGAGACAATCGACCCTTAGTTCTCTGGGTTAAGCTGATTTTACTCAGCATGATCTCTTCCATAGCCATCCATTTACCTTCAAAGGCTGCAAGGTCATTGTTTCTAATTGCTGTGTAAAATTCCATGGTATAAATGTACCACAGTTTTTGGATCCATTCATCCAGTGAGGGACACCGGGGTTGTTTCCATAGCCTAGCAATAGTAAATTGTGCTGCTATGAACATCGATATTGCTGTGTCACTGTAATGTGCTGATTCTAAATCCCCTGGAAAGATACCCAGGAGTGGAATAGCAGGGTCGTATGGTGGACCCATCCCTAGATTTTTAAGGATTCTCCATACTGCTTTCCAGAGGGGCTGTACCAGTCTGCAGCTCCACCAACAGTGTGTTAGTGTGCCTATCTCTCCACAGCCCCTCCAGCATCTATTATTGATTATTTTCTTCATCTTTGCCATTCTGACTGGTGTAAGGTGATATCTTAATGTGGTTTTCATTTGCATTTCTCTGATTACTAGAGATTCCGAGCACTTGCTCATGTATTCATTGGCTTGATTTAAGCATCAAATATTAGGCTCTCACTTCCTCACCTTCCTGGGCTGACTTCATCTCCTCTGGACGGGAGCCACTGGACTCTGGATTTGCTTCCTGGCCATCCTGGTTAGGACCCACCAGCTGGTGGGCTGGATCCAGTTCAGGATCCCATATCACCCAGTCAGGTTGTCTTCCTCTTGGTGAAGGAGATCTTCCGCTAACTTCTCAAGGAAAGTGTGTGCAGAAGGTGGAAATTCAGATTGTCGTCCAAGCTTCCACTCTGATGCTCCGCTGGTGGTTCCGTGGGGACAGATCTGGCAGCTGGGAGTCGCTTCTCCTTGGGTGGGGAGGGTGTGGCCCTCCTGCCTCTGGCTGTGTGGCTGAGAGGGCTTCCATCCTGAACCTGTGTAGTTGACTCCTTTTCCCTCTGCTCTGGAGCTCCGTGGTCACGGTCTTGTCATGTAGGATCCGTATGTGGTTCTGAGTGTCCTTGTCCATCCTGTGGATGAGCCGTGCTGCCCGGATGCCCCCGTGCTCTGTCCCTGCAGTCGTGCCCCTCTGCCTCCTCTGCAGTCACTCCTGGAGCGCATACTCCTCAAACATTCGGGCTTCTTGCAGATCATTTAACCTTTCTTCCATTATCTCTTTCCGCCTTGTTGATTTTTGTTGTGATTTCTGTAATTTCATAACCCTTATCTCCCATTACGATTTTAGTTTCAATTGTTACATTTTAACTCCCAGGAACTCCTATTTTCTTCTTTGAACGTGACTTTTGGGTTTTCTCGTTGCTAAGATCCCATATCTCCTCTTCCTCCTCTGGTATTAGTGATTGGATGCTTTGACTTTTTCTGGTTTCTTCTGATGCTGCTGGGGCCCTTTCTCGCTCATCGTTCCTCAGTTTGTTTTAGCCTCGCTTTCTTGTCAGTGGCCTTCTGGAGTTACTGTGTCCTGCTTGCTGGACTTGCTCTGGACAGCACTAGCCAGTGGTATGGAGTGGCTCAGGGCGGCTCGTGAGGACCCTAGTCTGAATTGCCAGGAATTTTCTAAGCCCATTGTTAAACACAGCCATTATTAAAAATTAGTTTTATAAACCCACACATATACAAAACACAAAGGTGTTTGTTAATTAAAGGACGTATTATTGAAGAGTTCATTAATCCTGGAAACCTAGAGCTTCCATCACATTCACCAGGCAGGACTTGAGCTGTGCAGTCCCTCAGGGTGTGAGGGAGGCCACCATGTTTCCCTCCCCAGCTCTGTGTTGGTACTGACCTTGAATGATCACCTGTGGGAAGGGCACAGAAGTGCCGGTGGGACCCTGTGGCAGGACCTGTCTTTTGTATTGGATGTGTGCTTACACTCTGTGTAACATCCTCCTAGGTTGTCCTCCACATGTGAGGCTGCATCTGCCTCCATCAGCCCCACAGCCTCCACCCTGATGATGCTCTGGACCCATGGGGAAGTGCGAGCTAACCCCATGTGTAGTGGGTGCTTCTGTCCACACTCAGCTTCCTGTGGCCTCCATGGAGATCATGCTTTGGATTTTAGTCTTTCTGAATTTCACAAATCCACGCAGAAGAACATTCACATTAGGATTGTGAACGGCTGCTTTCCAACTTATCTTCTGGGTGGGAATGTGGGGTTTTATTTCTTTGTGTGTTTAAGAAAATGGTGTTTGGGGCTGGAACAGTGGCCTGGTGGTTAGAGCACTTACCTGGCGTGTGTAAGGAGCTGGGTTCAAACCCCAGGACCACATACACAACTAAGGGTCAGAGAAACAAAGTCCAGATGGAAAAATAAATAAAATCGATTCTCTCTCTCTCTCAAACTATCTCTTTAAAAAGAAGAAAAAAAAAGGAACTGGTGTTTGTAGGGTTCATGCTGATCTTTTTCTATACTTTTATTTGAAAATATTTATTACAGTAAACACCATACTCTGCAAAAAAAAAAGAAAGGGCTACTACTGGCCAGAAAGGGACTATGGCACCTATTGTGATATATTTTAAAGCCTTCAAAATGAGGAGTTGTATAGTTAAGATACAAGACATCTTTTGAATACATTTTGATTTTCCTAAAAAGTTAAAATAAAAATTTAATCATACACATATATCAATTATAGCAAAACTAATATTTTTCTAAGCTCAATATTTCAGTCTGAAAATTATGACATTATGAACAGGAAAAATATAAACAACTAGAAGACGACAATCATGAAGAAACGAGACAATAGTCTTCAGATGAAACAATTAAAGGAGGATTATGACATTATTACAGGCCCCCGGTGGGTGTGACGGTGGTTCCGTGCGTCTGCTGCCGCTGAGGCTAAAAGGAGGCTCACTCCAGGGCAAGCTCTTCTCGTTCCTGGTTTTCACCCTTTCAAAGGCTCCTTTAGACTGACGCTTTCTGTGCTTAGATTAAGTGGGAAGTAACAGTGTTCAGGAAAGCTGCATCAGGGCCCCCGTACCCGGCTCCCAGTCGGTGTCCCCTTCCAGCCCTGGGAGCCGGCCTCCACGTGGTTGATGTCACAATGCCACATGCCAGCAGGACCAGCTTAAAGCCACCGGACACATTCTTTCTAAGCAGTTGTGTACAAAACTTACTTCAAAGAGTAATTATCAAAACTGGCATAACTGTTTGGCTCTGAACTATCTAAAAGCTCTAACTACAGCTATGTATGCTGATCGACAAAGGTAAACTGCGTTCCAGAGCCGCGTGTGAAGACTGTCTATAAGTACGTATCCATAAAATTTCGTACGCGCATGTTCTCGCAGTGCTGGGGATTGAGCCCAGGACAGGAGCTCTCGCTCTGAGCCCTTCTCCCAGCCAATGTCTTCTGTTTTTTCATGCACAGAAATGCTGTTATCCAGACCATCAAAATCACAACCGTAAGAGCAAAGCTTCAATTCTGCAGTGACGTGGCTGGAAGCTGGGGAGATCCTGTGCATATGAACACATGCGTCTTCATATACACGCACACTCCCTGAAGTCACCAGCAGACTGAACACAGGGACAACATGCGGAGCACTCCTGCCAGCTGCTCCTGGCCCTGCCAGCAGACCTGGGTGTGGAGCTCGGAGGAGTCGGTGCCTCTCCACCAGCTTGTGTCTAACCGGCTTTCCATGATGTGCACTGGGCCCCCTCACCCTGCTGTTCCGTTGCTGGTGGGTTCTTGCTAATGGCCTGCTGGTAACTTGACCTGACATCTGGGCTTTGCTCCACGGGACTTCAAGAGATCGTGACTGTGGCTCTTCCCTTGTGAATGCACGTCATCTCTTATGGTGAACATGACTCGTGCTCTTTCCAACACCGTGAGAGGTGTTGTGGGCGGGGGCAGCCGCGTGCTGGGATCCTCGGGTGTCCTGCAGGAAGAGCGCGTCCCTCTTCATGGAACCCTCTAGCTCGCGGGGGCAGCCCTGATCCATGCTCCCTGCTTGACAGCCGGGCACTGGGCACTGGGTCTCTCTGCCCTGGGTCTGTAGCTGTCCCAGGGTGGGCGTCTTTGAGCCCCGGGTGCTGTCTGAGGCAGATCCTCAGAAGTCCCTGGGTCCCTCGTCGCTGACACCAGCTTGTTGAGGGGGTCTCTGGGTAGGGGCTCCAACCTTCCCCTTGAGCCCCAGAGGTCCAGTGGGGCTCTGCTTGGCCTCTGGCGCCTGCGCTCTGTGCTGCGGGGCCTCTCTCCCATCCTGCCCCACCGTCCTCCCTGCTGCCTTGCCCCTGCTTTTCTGGGCTTAGCCAGCTTTGGGGTTCTCCCTGCCAGGCAGCCTTGTTCCCTTCCAGGTTGACCAGAGGTGGGACTCAGCCCTTCTCTGACTTCCCCCTCTTAGGAGAGAAGACCGTGAGAGGTCACGGGCAGGGCCTGTACTGCGAGGCGAGTTCTGGACTTAACCGCAGGCTGGCTGGCAGAGACCCCTAGGTCCCCACCCTGGGTGCACAGCCGGCTCTGTCCTCGTCCCCTGTGAACTTCCTCCTGGGCCCCTCCTGTCATCAAGCACAACGGTTCAGTCCCGCCACATCAGTGCTGAAGGTCAGTCCTCCTGGATAAAGGAGGGGATGCTCCACAGCGTGGGCTTTTCCCCCTCAGGAGGGAGTTGGGACGGGGCAGTGTGCACCTGGCTGCAGGACCATGTGGCCTGCCTTCTGACCTCAGGGCTGCTGATTTTCAGACACTGACTGGAGCACCCTCTGCCCCCCCGCCCCGTGCCCCAAGCCTCTCTGTGGGGAGCGTGAGTCTCTTGGCCAGCGCCTTGGCCTGCTCTTCTTTGCTGCACCTCCTAAGCCAGCTCAGGGGAGGGCTTCGTCACCAAGCGCAGTGTGCGCGCAGAGTGGGGGTGGAGTAAAGTCCTGAGCCCTCAGCTGGGCCTGAAGGTGAGGATGGCACCACCCAGAGGAGTCTGCGAGGACAGAGCAGAAGTTGGGGACAG
The DNA here is from genome assembly GCA_004027875.1 of Aplodontia rufa. NCBI lineage: Eukaryota > Metazoa > Chordata > Mammalia > Rodentia > Aplodontiidae > Aplodontia > Aplodontia rufa. The sequence continues at coordinate 8,370 of PVKS010024527.1, read as the reverse complement.
GATGGGACGACAGCTGTCCGCAAGCGGCCTCCTCCTTCAGTGTGGCAGGAGGCAGCTGCTCCACAAGGTGCCTTCAGGTTGTGGCTGTGGTGTTGGCATCAGAGCAGACTTAGAAAAGCACTGGCTCAGCCCTGCCTGGGCTCCCAGGATGCCACCGTGCCCCATTCGGGCTCCTCCTACACTGTGATGGCACCTTGGGCCTTCCTGGGAGCCGGAGTTGGATCCTAGTGTGGATGGCACGGATTCACCTCAGCCGTGTTCCTCGCTCTGTGACATTGGTTAAGATGCTCAGTGGGATTAGGGTGTGGGGACAGCGCACTCTGCAGAAATGTCACTTGTAGTTCATGGCGACAGAGTGGCACCTTTTTGTCATTGTGGTCGGTCACTGCCTCAGGCAGTTGCAGCAGGCAACCTTGACTTGTGTGGAAGCGCACGTGCCCCGCCTCTGCTCAGCCCCTGCCCCACCCCTGTTCAGCACCTGTTTGAGCCCCGCCCCTGCCCAGCACCTGCCCCGCCCCTGCTCAGCACCTGTGCAGGTGACGCTTGCTTCCTAATGCTGCGCTGCGCGGATTCCCGTTTAAGGCCGCACTTTGTCAGGGAGCAAACTGATTGTTGCTGTGTGTTGGAGGTCAAAGTTGTTATAACAAAACATCCATCTTGGAGCTTTTTAGAGGAACCTGTTTCAAAAGGTTAAAGTGGGTAATTATCACACCCTAATTTACAACTACTTGGCAACAAGAGTTGCTTTTCAATGAACCGTTTATTCATGATCCGCTGCTCCACGCTGCGGGATCTCCTTGACTAGGTTAGGAATGTAATTAATAAATGATAGGATTATTTATGGTTCACGGTGCCAGATTGGAAATACAATGATACATGAGTGAGCTGCGGCCCTCCAGAGCAGCCTCACACTCCTTAATCCACGATCAAACTGTCGTGGCCCTTGGTGCAGTGCCACCAGCTCTGATGGGACTCTAGGATGAGTCTGAGCCCTGCCCAGCTCCCTGCGAGGGAAACGGCCTCACCCCTTCCACGTGGGGCTCCAGAGCAGCTTGTCCAACCCAGCACATCCTGGTGTCTTGGGGCAGAGCATCAGGGGTGTTAATGTGGTCATGCGTAGTGGTGATTCTTTTTAGATGGTGGCTTCCCAACAAAAATGGGGCTCATGTTGGAATTGTCACAAGATCAGAGGAGCTCAACAAACATGTCTTCAAATCACAGCACAGCCAGCCAGGCTGCTGTTTTTTCAAGGGTGATGCTTGTTTTGTTTTATTTTTGCATAGAAACAAATATAATGTCATTTGCTTCATGGGCTCTCCTGATGCTGCAGGCCAGAGGCACTTAGTAAACAACGGTGTCACCGAAACTCAGGCCTTGCTTTGACCCCGTTAGAGCCTGGCTGAGCCCTGGCCTCTTCCCGTCCTGAGTGTAGGGTTTGCAAGTTCGCTCCTGGCCAGTCAGGTGCTGATATCTGCACTGTGGTGCCAGAGACATGACCCTTGAGTGTCCCCAGGGCACACCCTCTGCAGGGGGCCTTGCAGGAGGCTGAGTGACCCCAGTGAAGCAAGGTGACAAGAAAATGTTCACAGACCACACGTGACAGGGGTGAACACCCAAAATACACAAGGAACTCGATAGCAAGGGCATCAATAACCTGATTGAAAACTGAGCCAAGGTTCTGAAGAGACATATGGATGTCCAGCAGTGTACGGACAAGTCCTCGACATCACCAGTAACCATAGGGATGCTCATCGGGACCTCAAGGAGATTTGGCCGTCAGCATGGCCGTTACCAGAAAGATGCAGGGAAGACTTGGTAAGCGTGTGGATGCTCTTGCTGGGAGTGCAGATTAGCATAGCCATTGTGGAAAAGTGTACAGAGGCGCCTCAAATACAGAGTCATCTTATGATCCAGCAATCCCACTTGTGGCTACAGATCCTAACAAACTGAATTCAAGATGCAGAGAGACATGTTCACTGCACATGTAACAGAAGCTAAGGTACAGAGGCGACTTAATTGTCCATCAACTGATGAGTGGAGAAACAAAGCATGGTACACATACATGGTGGAACAGTAGGTGGAACAGTACTCAGCACTAAAAAGGAAAGTCACTTGCAACAAGATGGATGAAAGTGCAGGGCATTATGTTAAGTGAAATAAGCAAGTCCTAGGAAGGCAAATACCGCATGACCTCATTGCATGGACTCTTAAAATGGGGAGCTGTAGAAGCCAGTGTGGACTGGTGTTGCTGGGGGCTGCAGGAAGGGGCTGGAAAATGTTGGTGGATAGATGCAAATTTCAGTTAGACCAGAGGAATAAGTCCAAGAGATCTGTTGCACAGCATGGTGAGGATAGGAAATAACAGAATTCCCCCAGATTCCCGAGAATAGATTTTAAATGTTCTCATCACAAAAAATTGTGACGTAAGGGGATGCTTATGTTAGTTTAGCTGTTCCTCAAAGCATCCATATTTCAAAATGTGTTTTACACAATTACCATTACAATTCTTGTCAATTAACAAATTGCAAAAAGACCTTGCTCATGTAACTTTAGGAAGGATAAAGGGAAGGTAATTTAGAAATGTGTTCTCTGGAAGAGGAGGGCAGGGTGCTTGGAGCCACTGCCCTGAAGGACCGGAAGGCCATGCAGCCCAGTCCCTCCAGTGGCCTGTGCATCAGACCACTGATTTTCCCGAGCTGGCCGTTTCTCAGTCAAAGCAAAGTGCAACTTCCCCTCGACTTCCTGAAAAATTCGCTGTATATTGAAATAGATGATTATAACTAGATCTTCACTGACATGGCTCATGGGGCTCTGGGGTCATTGGGATGAGCCTCCTTGGTCTCCGTCACCAGTGATGTCCAAACCAGCCCTGCTAATCTTCAACCACTCCCAGAACCCCAGGTGTGTGAGAACCATTGATTGGGCTGTTGAGGGACCAGGACGCCCAGCGTGGGGTTTGTACCACACCTTCTGCCTGGGCCGGATATGGAGGGTCGACAGGGATCTCCTAGCATAGCACAGCACCGAAGCTTTCAGGAAGGTCCGTTTGCAGCTGAGGGCACTTCTAGTTCCTCAAGGGAGGCTAGGCCCAGCACAGGATGACACCCCGGAGCTCCCCACCCTCTGCCTGTGCCTGGATGTGGCTTGGGGATGGAACCAGGGTATTGGCACATAAAGGCTGAGGTTCACCAAATCCTTTTTGGGCCGGAGAGTTGTGAATACATAAACATTGTCTCCACCCACGGTTTGGATAGGGAGCAGTCATATCCTCGGTTAGTGGGGGTCTGATCCTTACAATAGACTGTCCCTTCGTTTGTTCTGTTGAAACTGGGACACAGAAGTTGCATCTTCTCCAGCTCAAGGTTAAACACTTCAAGTGCCCAGACAGGATCTTGGCCCTGCTCCTGCAAGACTTCAAGTGTCCGCCAGAAGTTTGCAGCTCCTTTCTTGAACTTAGTAAATGAAAATATTCTGCTCTGACAGGGCTGAGAATCAAAAATGCTTCATGTTGGAACATGGTGCACCCAGTTTTGAATCATCCGGAGCGAATCCCAGCTTGCAGAGTGCTCGTCCGTTTCCTTTCCGGCTTGTCGGTATTTTCACCACGTTGGTTTGTGAGCAGCTTTACACAAACAGGCTCAGAGAAGTAAAAGTGGAGTAGTTAACTGTGTCACCCTTCTGAACGTTCCGGTGGCGGGTGATGAAGCGCAGGGTTGACGGAAGGGGTGACAGCTGGTTTCGCCAACCGCTTCTGTTCATGGGAATTGATGGCTTAGCTGCCCTAAGTGCTATTTTATGTAATGCAGTAGCGTGCAGCCTGTTTTTTTGACAGATAGAGTAACACTTCTTTACCCCAAAGTCGATCACTGTGGCTTTTGAGCTTCACTTAATATTTTGAATAATGAAATAGAAGAATCTTTGTTTGGCAGCTGAGAGTCGAACACCACTGCAAGATGAAATTGCCAGAGTTAATCAGGCTGAATGACGGTGGCATTTGCAGACGAGGTTGCAGTGAATTAGGATGGAGGTGTTCTTCAAGTTGAGCAGATTCTTCTGAGCATGCAAAGGGAGGGGAAAACAACCCTAAAAGCACAATTAAGTTTCCCTGAAGGGCTTTCTTCCCTGGCACAGAATTACTGCATCTGATTCCAGCAGACACGCTGCAGCCCTGGAAGCTGGCCCCTCAGCTGGGCGGAACTGGAGGGACAGCCGGAGGCCCCTGGTGCTTGCTCTGGCCCTCTCAGGTGTGGGAAGTGTTCTGCTCCCTTCCCCACATATCAGACACCCTGCTGCTATTCAGAGCTAGGCAGGTCGGTGGAAGGCCTGCCACCGGGTAGCTCCGACATGAGGAGTGGGCTCAGCCTGGTCTCTGCCCTGGCGGGTGCTGTGGATTCTCTGTTTTGATTTGGGTGCTTGTTTTCTGGTAGGAGATTCAATTCTGACAATTAAGGTGGAACACCTGCTTTTTCCTCTGATTTTTTTTTGGTAGATTTACATTTTGAAAAGCAAAGCAGCTGCTTGAATTTTGTAGCATTAGAATGAAATGGAAAATTGTCAATGTCACCAGAGTGATTGAAAAATTTCCAAATGACGTTGAATTCATGAAATGTGATGAGGCACCCAAACCAAAATTCCAGCATGGCTCTCGGAAAGAGAGGGAACTGGGTAGCTGTGTGGAAGAGGCCAGAGGGGCTGTGTCTTTTTGGGCTCAGGCACCCTAGGACTTCATGGATTCCAGGGAGGAATTATAAAACCAGTGTTGGGGTGCAATTTTATGTAGTATGTTTAATACAGCACTTGTGACTAGCAAATTGTCAGGGACTCTTAGGCACGCTATTGTATCTGTGATTCTGGAGCCAGGAAGAGATATGAGAAATTGCAGCAATTACTGTCCTATCTCATTGATTAATGCAATTGCAAAATAGTCACAAAAATATTGGCATTGCCGCTTTAGTCTGTTTTACTGAATGCTGCTCGTGCCAATCAAATAGGACTCACCAAAGGAGGGCATTCAACCAAGGTCAGTCAGGGTCGTTCAGCCTCTCTGTGCACCCCCTCCATGCCCAGGATGCAGACTGCAAACCTCTCCTGAGACAGTCTCTTTCCAGTTCTGACTTTTAATCTGCAATCACTGCTTAGCTTAATCACAGACACGAAGATGGTTAACTTTAAATCGCGGTGTGTTTTGACGGGTTAAAAACCCCATCAACTTGAATGGTACGATTACAAATCCTATAGTGAATCTTGGGAGAGACCAAACCTGAAAGCCAGCTCATTTCTTCATGGGAAAGAATCATGAATTCAGCAACGAGGGTTCTCTTGATGTATCTTTTCATCAAAAGTGGGAGGGTTTATTTGATGTTTCTGAGAAGAGGAAAGTCGCTCGCCTTCCTAGAAGTTTTGTGTTCTCCTTTGTTTTCATATAGGAAACACCTTTGCTGACCAAATGCATCAAGCCCTAGGAATAAAATCCAAAGCACTTTGCGGGGTTTTCCGCCTGATGCCTGCCTCTGTGACTGTCAAGGAAGATTCACCTGCACCAGGTGACAAGGCCCTTTCCTCCTGGCCCTTGGACTCTGTGTTTGTCAGCTTCTCAGTACAGAACTGAACCACCTGAAAAGAACGAGTCAGAGGAGGAAAGTCTATTTTGGCTTAGTTTCAGAGGTTCAGTCCAGGTTGGCCGACTCCATTGCTCGAGGCCTGAGGTGAGGTGGAGGAGAGCAGCTCAGCTCATGGCAGCCGAGAAGCAGAGAGAGAAGTTAAAGAGCCCGGTGGGGAGCGATGCACAACCCCCAAGGGCATGCCCCCAGTGGCCACCCCCTGCCTGTAGTCACCACCCAGCACTCCATGCAAAGTGTCAATCCACTAAACGGATTAATTCATTTAATTACGGCTCTCCTAATCCAGCCACTTCACACCCGAATATTCCTGCACGGTGTCACCTGAGCTTTTGGGGGACACCACAAATCAAAGCCATAAGACCCTGGCCCGTGAGCACAAATGCCCCCCACCCCCCAGGCAGACCCTGCTGGCTGTGGCCTCCTCCACATGTCTGGCTGGGGCATAGGTAGAATGAGAGTTCTTAGAAACAGCGTGGTGTCCAGGCCTCGAGGAGCTCACTTTCTCGTGTTTAGTTGTGGCTGAGTGAAAGCCAAGAAGAAAGCCAGCGTGGAGAGGGTGATTGGGAACCTGCAGCTCCCCAGCAGCTGAGAGGATGTGGGTGTGAATCCCGCCTGCCTTGTGGCTCCAGGAGCTCGGGTGGAGGAGGAAGACTGCTCAGCACTCTGAGGTTGCAAAGGAATTGCCTGGATCCCCACATTTCCCCTGGCTTGGTCCCCACTAGCAGGGACCTGCCTGAGCACAGCAGCTCCCTTCCTGAACCACCGAGCTCCTGCGCATTCCGCAAGACCCTTCCGCATACTGCTGCTCTGGAGGCCTTCTTGGACATCTAGGAGGCTGAGCTCCTAGCCTCTCTCTGCCTCTGGAGCATGGTGCTCCTGCTCCTGTTCACCCTGAATCCATCCACTCACGTGAAGGCCCCGGTGAGCACACTGGGGGCAGGGGCTCTCGCAGCCCAGGCTCTGTGCCCAGCACGGCCTGTGCCTGCTTCCCACGTGAGCTCGATGGACAATGGACGAGCGCATGAGCAGGTCAGGTAATTAAGCAGTGGTTGCTAACATTACGGAACCGGGAAGCTCGGTTGAATGTTTGTGTACAAACATGATAAATATCCCCGCGTTCTTTCTGTCCATCAGTAAATTCACACCGAGCGTGGTGGCTGTAGAACAGCTGGGCTGAGTTCTAGCCTCAACTCCCCTCGTGTTACAAGAAAGCACCGCCACACTCTGCTGAGAACCTGGCAAGTGCTCATTGAGCCTCAGCTGTTGGTGGACGTTGGCGTGGCTGGAGACGGCGTGAGAGGCCATCTGCTTAATCAGGTTTCTCACCACTGTGACCAAAATGCCGACAAGAATCACTTTAGAGGAGGAAAAATTTATTTGGGTCCCTGGTTTCAGAGTTCTCAGTCTGGAGACAGCTGGCTCCATAGCTCTAGGCCCTAGGTGAGGTGGACATCAAGGCAGAACAGACTGGCAGAGGAAAGCTGCTCAGGACTGAAGAATCAGGAAGCAGAGAGCCCCGCAGGCCGAAGGCACATCCTAGCGCCCCATCTCCTCCACCACGCTCTACCTGCCCACCGCTAGCAGCCACTTAGCCATTTGAGTGGATCAACCCACCGATTAGGTCACGGCTCTCACAACCCGGTCATTCGCCTCTGCACTTCCTTGTGTTGTCTCGCATGAGCTGTTGGGGACACCTCACATCCACACTACAATACTGTCCTAGGTGCCTTTGTGCAATGACACCTTCCTTCTTGGTGCTGGAGTGCTAACTCACGCCATGTGCAGTGGCCTCCGAGGGAGCCCCTCTAACGTCACAGAGGCCATGTGGTCACTCGACCTGGCTCACAACTTGCTGAGGCCACGCAGCTTGGAAGTGGCAGATCTGAGAGTGAAACCAAGGCAGCATGATCCAACATCTACGGCACAGACGGGAGCACCTACAGAGCATCTCCTGCACGCGAGGCAGTCTTGCTACACCGGGTGGCCGTCCTCAGCGTGGCTGGGAGCTCAGCACTCTCAACCCTTCCTTCTCTCATGACAGTCACGCAAGCTGAGGTGTCCTGAGATATTTTGCCAAATTATAAGAATGAGTCTGCTCCAAGGAGTGAAAGAATTTGTTATCAGTTCTTAAGTGATTTTATTTAAGGATTCCCTTACACTCTGAAAAAAAAGAGCTTTTTCCTGTGGATTTTGTTCACAGGATGCTCATTATGTCCAAAATTAAAACAGAAAAGTTGAATACTCATTAATTTCTTTAACTAGCTTTATGGTAATATGATAAATATATTTTTCTAAAGAATATTTCTCCAAACAAAACCCATTTGAGGAGAGGTGGCTGCAGTTTCCGCACGTTTCCTCGCTGCCTGGCTTGAGGAAGGCAGAGGCGTCTCTTTGCTCTGGTGTGGGATGTGGTCTGGCTGAGGTTCCTGAAGGACACCCAGCCCCACAGGGATGGGAAAGGAGGACCATGTGGGACCATCTGTTGAATTGGCCAGCAGAAGCCAAATTCAGCTAGCGGTGCTGTTTGCAGGTTCCCTCAGTGCTGTGGAATTGAAGCCACATTAGGAGCTCTTCGTGCCGTGTCCTAAACCCATTGCCCTAGGAAGGGACTGTTTTCATCCCAGCATGACTTGGGACATCCTGCCCTGCCACTTGGAAAATAAGGGCTCAGGCCATGTTGCAGGACTTGTGGCTGTGGTGAGGGACTTCCCATGCCATGGGGCTCAGGCTGGGGTGTGGAGTTTGTGGC
>PVKS010024526.1:0-30963 GCA_004027875.1 Aplodontia rufa | reverse complement strand
GGAAGTGATGTCATCATGCTGCTCCAGGGCACCCACTGGGTTCTGGGCTCCCTGCTGTCTCTGTGCTCCCGTTTGAATTGCACACCGCTGAAGGGATGGTGTCCTGCTTTACCTAGACAACAGCATCCTCGCTCTACAACGTAGCCAAACCTGCCTGCGCAAAGCCCTGGAGCCCCGGGTGAGGGACTCATGCGGGGCCCTGAGGGTGCAGAAGGCAGGCGAGCCTGTGGGCCTTCTAGAAAGGGCCTGGGGATCTGGCGGGAAGAACACAGGCGTGCATGTGGATGGGTGGGTGAGCGGGTGGCTAATACGTAGGGATTGGTGGCAGGAGGCTGGGGAGGAAAGACGGAGCCCAGGTGTTGAGGGTCTTAAACGCCAATCTTCACAGCTTGGGTTCCCTCTGTAGGGTAAGAGGCACAGATGAACAGCCCCGAGGAAAGCCGGGAACCTGTCATCCTGTGTGGAGAAGAGCTGCGGGTGCCAGGGCTTACGCTGCCCGGGGCTCCATCCTAGGGCTCCGTGGTCATCGCCCACTGAACCCACATAAGAGCCCTCAGAAGCAAACACATGTTTTTTACCCAAACCACAAAAGAGGGAAGAGAAGCTCAGTACCGGGCAGCGGCCACACACAGGCACAGGTGGCACAGCGGGAATCTAATGCGGGTGCCCTGGCTCCAGTCCAGACCTTTGACACTTCCACCTTCCTGGCAGTCAGACAGTGGGCCAGGGGACAGTAAAAGGGACATATGTCGGGGGAGAGAGGGTTCCACCAGCAATGTGGCAGTCTGATAGCTTCTGAGCCTGAACCTAGGACATCACACTACTGTCCCTAGAAGCTGGAATCTGACCCTGGGGAATCAACTGGCCAGCTGGTCTCCTAGAAGGTGCTGAGCAAGAGCAGGTGAAGGAAAGAAGATCTCGGGTATTCAGGATCAAATAATCAGGGTCTCAAGGAAGAGACCCTTACCTTTTCTGTGTGTGAAAGGGAAGTGCTACGCACTTTTCAAAATACTTCCTGGTCACCTATAGCTCAGTGCCATCCTGGGTCACCTACGGCTCAGCGCCATCCCAGTCACCTATGGCTCAGTGCCATCCCGGGTCACTATGGCTCAGTGCCATCCTGGTCACCTACTGCTCAGTACCATTTTTTCCCCCAGGGCTGAGGACCAAATTCAGGGCCTTGCGCGTGCTAGGCAAGCGCTCTGCTACTGAGCTAAATCCCCAACCCCTCAGTACCATTTTTGACACACAGTTCCCTCCACACATATTCATGGAATAGAAGAATGAATGAGCGAACGGACAAACGGGTGGAGGAAGGAGCCCCATGCTGGGCGTCCGCGCCTCAGGACAGTCTAAGCTTTTCTTTCCATTCCCCTTTCAGAGGGAGCCTGGGAAAATCACTTTGACCTCTCTGGACCTCAGTTTCCCCAGTGTGATGGACACGTGAGCAAGCAAACTCCGAGAGGGGGCCATGGGAACCCAGGCCCATGTCCTGACAGCAGTCACAGGGTTGGGTGCAGCTCCCAGATTCCCAAGCTCTCTAGGGCTCACCCCGCAGGGGCAGCTGCAGTTTTTTTCTGTCTTTGCAGCAGGGCATCAAATGGTTAACACACCGCCCATCATCTTTGATTTATGAAGTGGCTGACGGGACCAGGAAACAACCACAAGAGACAGCCCTTCTCACTTGCAGGGGGAGACCCCAGAGAGCAGTAATTTTGTGCGCACAAAGGCGAGGGCCTCAGTGGTGGTGGAAAGCCCATCCTGCAGAGCCCATCCTGCAGATCCCATTCTGCAGGAGGTGACAGCGACTCCCTCATCTGTTCCTGCCCCGTGCAGGGACACAAGCAGCTTTGTCACCTGGCCTGTGTCGTCCACCCCGCCCCGGAACTTCAGCTGCCCACCCTTTGCCCCCAGAACTGAAGTGCAGCCCTGCCCCGGTCACCGCTAAGCATTTCCTTTCAGCGTCTGCCAATCTATCAAGATTCAGCTACCGCTGTGAACCCATCAACTCCATGGAAAGGAAAAAAAGGAACCCCTCGCCACGGCAATTATTTATCCTGGCCTGAACTTCAGGTGACCTTTCCCAGTTCCACAGAAGTTGCAATTGGGAGCACCTTGGTGGGCAGGAATTTTTTCATCTCCCTCTTCTTTTAGCAGACGCATAGGAGGGAGACTACGCTGCCCTCTTTTGTGAATTTTTCTTTTGCAGAAAGATCTTTGGGTGGTCCAGAAGCTAGGGTAGGAGTTTCACATTGGCTTGGCAAGAGAGCAGATTTGATGGTTTAAAAAAAAAAATGCCCACAACCCTGTGTCCTCCTGAGGACAGTTCAGAGGAGATCTGGGCAGCTCACACATTGCCTCGCTCCCCCCTCGGACTTAAACAAGGGCTGCTCTGCACCAAAAGATCTGCCATGAACTGGGGAGATGATAAACTCGGAGGGTGTGTGTTGGTGTGTGTGTGTGTGTGTGTGTCCCCAGGTCGGAGGAAAATCCAGGCTACGATGAGGGTGATGCAGGGTGTAACTCCCTGTGTAAATTTAAAGTGACCTAAGGGACATAATTACATAAATCTCATCATGAGACAATATACTTTTTATTTGTTTGAATTTTATTTGTATTGGTGAAACTGACCTGAAACTGACACAAGTTTATTAGAAAAAGGACTCTGTATAAGCGAGTGGGCTGGTCTTCTTATTTAAGATGGATGTGCCAACTTCTAGTATGATTAGAGAAATGGATAACTCACTAACATCTGTGCAAACTACAATAAAAAGGGATTTAGTGTTACCCCAAGGAAGGCAAGAGAGGCTGTCTGTCCATTAAACTCTTTATTACAGTGCCAGCAGCTTTCTCTAATTCAGTTATTCCTGCACGGCGTTCAGCACTCTGCCTGCCTGTCAACCCAGCAGACAGTGCTCGGGGCTGGGAGGTTTTGTGCAAGGTAGGTGACAATCAAATGAGCCACTGAGAAGAGCTGGGCTCCTGACCCTCGTGAAGGATTAACTACAGAAAGTGAGTGTGATCATGTCACACCATTACTTAGAATTTTCACAGTCAATTTCTGAAAATATGAGATAAGTTCTTAAAGAGGCAGTTGTCTCAGGAGCTCAGTAGACTTGGGGTTTTGTTACATGCTGCATGGCAGGGAGATTCGAGAAAGAAGGGATGTGCTGCGGAGCGGGGTGGGCAGCACCCTCACAGCGCCCACCCTATGTAGGGCATGCTCCCGCCAGACCCTGGAGCTGCTGTCTTCCAGAATGACACAGCCAATAGGGAAGAAGATGGGAGATACACCCTGGAACCCAGGCGCCCCTTCTTACTGCTCCCCTGGATCCCGAAATTCAGCCTCTCCTGGGCACTGCTGGGTGGACTGGCAGGACCCTCTAAGGATCACACCAAGCTTGGAGGCCAGAGGAGGCCTGTCAGGAGCTGTCTGGGATACATGAGCCACGTGGCGCCAGGCCCACCTCCCACGATCCCTTCTCACCCTTATAACCACCATGACCGACATTCCCACAGGCTCTTCCAGAAGACTACATGTATCTATTGCATGCACAAAATCCAGCCTCACAGAGCCTCACGGCCTGGCAACTAAGTAGGCCACACACTCTAAAAATGCTCTACGGGGTCTGCAGGTGTAGTTCAATGGTAGAGTGCTGGCCTAGCATGCATAAGGCCCTGGGTTCAATGCCAGCGCTGGGAAAAAGAAAAAAAAAAAAGGACTGCAGTTGTCCCTTGGTATCTCGGTGTCCTTGGGAGATTGGTCTTGGGACTTTGTACCGTGCCAAAATCCATGTATGTTCAAGTGCCTTGTATAAAATGGCATAGTGTTTGCCTATAACCTGTACCCACCCTTCTGTACACTTTAAATCATTTATTTCCAGATTACTTATGATACCTAATGCAATGTGAATGCTGGATAAGCTACTGCTATTATTTTGTATTGTTTAGGGAATATGACAAGGAAAGTAATCTGCATATGTTCACATTTTTTTTTTAGTAATTTTGACTGGCAGTTGTTTGAACCTGTGAATGAAAACCCACCAACATGGAAGCGCTGCCGTGGACACCCAGGACAGATACACTTGAAGTCTGGCAAAGGTTGGTTGTGATTCATGGAAGATTTTGGGCCAGAGATGAGTCTCTTCTTCCATATAGGCAGGAGTGCTATAATGCAGAGGGCCTGTCTCTGCCCAGAGTGCTCCCTGAATCATCAGAGGGGGAGCTGGGAGCAGCCCCAAGCCTCCAGCTCTCAGACCTACAGAAATGATGCATTACAGGAACACCACACAGTAGGGCTTTCAGAGAAGTTGGACTAGAAATGTGATTTATCCCTTTATGTCTATATATTTAAATGAGAAAAGTAAACCGCAAACCTCTAAGCTTGGTTCTGCTAAAGTAATTTAACATCTGCTGCCACCTGAATCTAATTGAAACAATTCATTATCAAATTTACTGATCTGCTTAATGATTTTTGTATTTCTCTTTGAAAATCACCTTCTGCCTTCGCTAGCCTAGGTAAATTACTCTTTTCTTCCACTCTGTGAGGAAGGACAAGCATCTTCCTGGCCTCCACTTTAAAGATGGTGTACCTGAGGTTCAAGGGCAGAGGGCAGACTGTTCCCAAGGGCACGTGGAAAGGTCACGTGTTCAAGTCCAGTAGGACTTGAACACAGGCTGCTGGAATCGCAGATCTCACCCCCAAAGCACTTGTAGCAGGCTCTCAGCTGCATCTCTAAAATGAAGACCAAGAAGCCACAACAGAGGGAGGGTGATAAAAAAGAAGGAAAGAGGAGAAGAAAGGGAAAAATAGTAAGCTCTTTCCCGAGCTGTGCATTTGCCATGTTTTCTCTGTGGCAGTCTGTTAAAGAGATACTTCATTGTCACCGAGCACGGAGTCATTAAAGACATCTTGGAAATTTGGACCCTTTTCCTAGAATCCGGGCTTAAACACCAACTCAATTTACGATCCTCCTGGAGGCCGATGCTCTAAGGTGAGGTCATCTTAGCGTTACAGCCCTCCCATCGCCTCCCTTTAGATCACGCAGAGTCATTTCCTCTTTACTTTCAAGTAACTGATTATCCCACTGCTAAAATGTAAGTCACATATGTACGTAGGCTCGTTTGAGTCCACGGTGTGTTTCTAAAGTGAGCTCTTTTATATCTGCGTGTAAAAGACAAGAGTGAAAAAGAGGGGAAAAACCCACGAATAAGCAAGTGAATAATTAGATCAGAGATAGATGCCACCTTTTCTCGGTGGTAGAACCGCAAGGGGAAAAAGTACTAGCACATAATTCACATAATTGATCTAGTATTTTTCCCCTTTTGCTGCAGTAATTTTTATGCATGCCATTGTTGCTGTTATTATCCAGGATGTGATCTTGTGTGGTTGATAATACAGACTAGATATGAATACGCGTTCGCACCAGCCAATCACAAATCTATAGTGTCTATTTCTGCATCACCAGGTGCTATCTCATGGGAAATATCCTCTTTTTTGGCAGGCACACAGAGCGCTGCATTATCTGTCATTTTCATTAGATTCAAGCTACAGCTGAGCCAAAAAGACTTAGTTCTAGCATATGTGCTCAAAATGGCCAAGCTGCAATTGTCCACATTCACCCTTTCAGGATTGCATTACTAAACAACTGGAGCTAAAGCTAGAAATTAGAGAGAGCAAAGCGCCTGAATTCCATTTGGAAAATGGCAAATACCGTAAGCTCCTAAGATTGGAGCTTATTATTGTGATCACCTCCAAGGATCAGAGGAGACGCTGGTTTCCATCAGCAAGTTCAACGCTTCCGGCGCCCCTTAGGTAGAGGAAAGGTGTGCTCAGCCTAGATTTTGATGCCATTTAACAAAGAAAACCCCATCTCTTTCATTTGTCTCTCTCCTGTTCACTGTAGGTGGCTTTCTGAAAGCCTATAGATTCTGTCCCCAGATCTGCCCCAGGACAAGCAACCTTGTGTTCCACAGGGCATTGTCTAGGACCTGCTGGGCAATTAGGTAATCTGGATGGCATGAAAGATAAAGCATTTTGATCCAACTGCAGTAAATTTGAATCCCCACGTGAGACTTTGCCTGTTTTTATAAATTCAATCCTTTATTTGAAAATGTGGAGAAGACATAATGCAAAACTAGATCCCCAAAAAAAGAAATTAAAAAAAAAACCTTGGTTTGGAGTGCTGGAAAAGGAGAGTCACAGGGCTGGGTAGGACAGTCACTCTCCCCATGGGGCTAGATATTATTCTAAGCAGACATTAGGGAAGGAAAAAAGAAGAGACTAGTTGTTCAGAGAATTGACTCTCCTTAAAAGCAAAAAGTCCATGAGAATATAAAATGGTGCAGCCACTATGGAACCAGTATTGGAGATCCCAAAAATGTTGACCATAGGAAAGCTGTAGGATCCAGCAGCTCTTCTATTGGGTCTATACCAAAAGAATGGAAAGCAGGAACTTCTTTTTAAATTTATTTTTGTTAGTGCATTATAGTTTAACATAATGTTGGGATTAGTTGTCACATAATCCTAAATGCACACAATTCAGCAATATAATTTGCTCAATATCCCCCCACACACACATCCCTTTACCTCCCTCCTCCAGTCCCCTGATCATTTGCCTTTCTTCTTGGTCCTATGTTATTCCTAAAATATCCAAATACAGTGACATAATTCTTATATCTACAAAGAACATTTTTTTAATATTTATGGCTATAGTATATAGCTGCTTGGAACGTACTTTGATTTATCTTAGTTCCAACATTTCCCCTTCTCCTCCCTTCCTATCATCCCTTGTTATTCTTCAAAATATTTGACAATGGGATTAAACATTTATGATTTTGTACAGGTATGCAGCATAGCGTGTTCAAATATCTTGTGAAGTTTCTTGCAACTGTATCACATAAATATTAGCATTTTGCATTTTTGTTCTATGGATCTAAAACATGAGTTTGTCTACTTTACTCCTGAGCCTGGGTTTAGGTCCATTCTCCACAAATGAGGGAAACCATTCAGCCCTTGACTCTCTGGGTTTGGCTAACTTTGCTCAGCATGATTTCTTCCAATACCATACATTTACCTTCAATAGATGCAATATCATTGTTTCTAATAGCTGAGTAGAACTCTATGTATATATATCCCAGAGCTTTTGGATCCATTCATCTAACGAGGGGCATCTGGATTGGTTCCATAATTTAACTGTTGTAAATTGAGCTGCTATGAACATGGATATTGCTGTGTCACTGTGTGCTGATTCTAACTCCTCTAGGAAAATACCCAGAAGAGGGATAGCTGGATCGTATGGTGGATCCAACCCTAATTTTTTGAGGAGTCTCCACACTGCTTTCCAGAGCAGCTGGACCAGTCTGCAATTCCACCAACAGTGTGCTAGTGTTCCTATCTCCCCACAACCCCTCCAGAATTTGTTATCATTTGTCTTCTTCATCTTTGCCAGTCTGACTGGAGTGAGGTGAAATCATAAGGTAGATTTGATTTGCATTTCTCTGATTGCCAGTGATTTAGAACACTTTCTCATGTATTCATTGGCTTCCTCAATGTCCTCTGTTGAGAAGTTTCTGTTTAGCTCTCTGGCCCATTTATTGATTGGATTGTTTGTGTTCTTGTTATTGAGTTTTTTGAGTTCTATATAAATTTTGGATATTAGTTTCCTGTCAGACGGATCACAGGCCATGATTATTTCCCATTCTGTAGGTTGTCTCTTGACTTTTTTGACTATTTCCTTGGCTGTACAGAAACTTTTTAGTTTAATGGCATCCCACTCATTGATTTTAGACTGTAATTCTTTCACTTTAGGATCCTTGTTTAGGAAGTCATTACCAACTCCCATATGAAAGCAGGAACTTTAAGAGAGAATTGTTCACCCGTGATCACAGTAGCATGTTGACCAAGGCTGAAGGTGGAAACAACTCAGTGTTCATTGATGGGTGACTAGATAAGCAAAACATCGTAGAGACAAAATACAAGAGTTGTTTCCAAGGGTGGAGGGGAGGGAGAATACAAAGTTCTTGTTTCCAAGTTCCCACGGGAGAAGATAAAAAAGCTCCGGAGATGGATGGTGGTGATGGCTACACAGCTATGAATGACTTAATACAACTGAACTGTGCATCTAGAAATGTGAAAATGGCAAATTTGCATCTTAGGTATTTTACCACAATCACTTTTTTATTTTTTATTTATCTCTGGTCACACACCCTCACTTAGTCTTTTCCCCCGGCACACCACGGCCAAGCTGTGCTTTTTCACTCCACCATGGAAGGGGAGTCCTGGGACCAGATCTCCTTTGAAAAATGTGTAAAGTTCCAGAGACAGAGGAAACATGCAGGGTTTGGCTATCACGGTACAGGCTGCTCTACATGGTCTGGGGTTTTCATGCCAGGGTGGAAACTTCACATGCTGTAATAGTGGAGAATTTCTATGGGGAGCAATGTGCTCGTGAAAGCGTCATCCGTAGTCATCGCAGTTTGCGGCGTCCTGTGCTGGGTCAGGGGTTAGCTATTTTTCATCTGCACTGTAAAAATGGTCTGGGTTGAATGGCAAGCAAGTCAAGGGAAGATGATGGGGTGGATGTCTTGGAAGCCACGGAGCATGTGGGGCCTCAGAGTAGTTAAACCAGCAGTAGTTAAACCACCTTTGCTAGGTGGGGACAAATGTGAATGACCCTGCATTAGTTGACTTGAACTATTGTTCAAATATCATATACTAGGGTGGTGGCAAGGTTGGGTTCTAGTGAGGGCTCTCTTCCTGGCTTTGCAGATGGCTGCCTTCTTAGTATGACCTCACCAGGGGATGGAGAGGTGAGCTCTGCTCTCTCTTCCTTTTCCCATAAGGGCACTAATTCCATCATGAGGGTGCCCACCCTTGTAACCTCATCTAACCCTAATTACCTCCCAAAGATCTTAGTTGGAAACATCTAAGATCACATTGTTGGGGGTTTAACTCCAACATATGAACTAGGAGATGGGACACATATTCAGCCTGTGCAAATATGCCTTTGATCTTTGCCAAAACATTCCTCTTGTAGCTGGTGAGAGCATGCCCACCCCGCTCTGCTCCCAGGCCCTATGGTTCATCTGCTCTTAGTCTTTCTAACTCGTTGGGTTCCATATTTCCCTCATGCCCCTCCATATCCAGGTAGACAACAGAGGTCCGTTTACAAATAGAACATTAAAAATAAATCTACCAAATAGCTGATTGTGAAAGGAAGCTCCCACACAGGAGATCTGTTTTCCATTCATTGTACCATGTTTTGAAACAAAGTAAATATATTTTTTATTAAAAGAAATTTTCCCTTGTATTTTCTTTCAATTATCGCCACGTTAATGAAAACGAGGTAAAGAAATCTGAAAACATTTGAGTGAGAGAATATACAAACAAACTTTCAAACTGTCTTTCAGCAAGTGCGACTAAAGTTATTGAATATGCAAATTGCCTTATTAAAAGAAGAATGATGTCTTTTTCAGCAATCAGTTTAATTACAGTGGAACCCTTCAATAGAGAAATCAACTTGTTTCTCAGAGTACAAATTCTTTAGAAAGGGAATTTAGGTATAACAGATCAGAATTAGAAAATTTGCACTTGGTAGGAAAAAGTGCATATATAACAGGCCTGTGAGGTACTGGCGGGGTGGGGGAGAGAATGGTGTCCAGCTCAATAGCCCTGCCTCGGGCTGGGGGAGCCCCTCTGCCATTTCTCTGTCCAAAAATGAAGAGAAGAAATGATGATCCAGACGTGGTGGTGCATGTCTATAATCCCAGCAGCTCGGGAGACTGAGGCAGGAGGATCACAAGTTCAAAGCCAGCCTCAGCAACTTAGCAAGACTCTGTCTTAATAAATTAAAAAATTAATAAAAAGGGTTGGGCTCAATAGTTAAGTGCTCCTGGGTTCAATCCCTGATATAAAAAGAAAAAAGAAATAATGGAAAGGCCAACGAAAGGTATTTATCCCAAGTGTTGGAAAGGGCCAATACCTGAGGCCAGGTATGGATTTAGTGGAGTGGGACTTAACACACACCAGGATCAGAATAGCATGATTTAGTTATTCAAAAGACCTTTCTCAGAACCCTGCCCAATCTTCCCAGGCCTTTTATTCTCCCCTAGAGACCACCAAATGTTTCCTGCCCCATGCCCCATTTCTCAAAAAATTTGGAAGTTAGACATTTGAAGAACCCTGAAGGCCACTTCTCAGTAAAGATCCATCTGCTCAGGCCAGACATCAAGGGTCCCATGGGGACCTGTAAGTGCATCATCTGACACAGAGATGCAGTGACCACTAGTGAGGATCTCTGGATCTCCTTGTGGTCAGACTCCTGGGACGAACAGGTCTGGAGTCACATCCGCCCACCTTGCACACCCTCAGCTGGTGAACTGTCCTGCTACCTGGAGGGCTGGCAGATGCAGTCAGACTTCTCGGATTGGATCTTGTTAACACAGAATGTCAGCTTACTGACTATAGGCACGTTATGCATCCTCTCTAAGCCTCTTTCTCATCTGTAAAATGGAGGAGACAGTGCTGCTTCAGCCTACGGTGAAATTCCGAGAGAAAATCCAGGCAGCCACCAAGTACGATACCTGGACATAACAGATGCTCACTCATTAGCCAAGCGGGGCAAATCTCCCGTGTCCACTCTGATATTGTCATCATCACATTCATACAAGTCTGAAAGGCAAAATATAAGATTCACACATAAGAAAGGCAGGCAAATGTTTCTTCCCTGAACTTCCAACTCCTGAGCACCTTCCACATCCCAATAGAGAACAAAACTGGAAAAGAAATCCTTTGTCATCCTAGTGGAAAGACAAACACTCTATAAAAATACAATCCACAGATAAATTACATAGCATTGCAGAAGTATCTCCTGGGAGTAAAAGTACATAGCAAATAAAACCGGCTCAGGATCTTGCTATGGCTCTGATGGGGTCTGGCTCCCAGGAGTTCATGTGTTGAAGTGTAGTTATATTGAGAGGTGGTGGGGTCCTTAAGAAGCGGAGCCCAGTGCATGGTAAGTGGGTCACTGGGGTGTATCCTCTGCAGGAATTATTTTCCCAGAATCCTGGTTAGTTCTCATGAGGAGTTGTCATAGAAGAGCAAACCAGGCCCTCCCTGAGTGCTTTGGCTTCTTGTCTCACCATGTGACCTCTGCCACTGTCATGTCATATCATGTCATACCATCCACCATGAAGCTTTCATCAGAACCCAGCAGAACCTGGCACCAGGCCCTGGAGCCTCCAGAACCATGAGTGGCATGAAACTCTTTTCTTTATAAAGTAGCCAGGCTCAGGTATTTCATTATAGTAAAAACAATTGGACTAATATAGAGCTGAAATAAAATAAGCAGCTGTGATTTAAATACAGAAATCAAGATAGGTGACATTTGAGTGAAGACTCTGAGAAGGTCAGGAAGGAAGCCGTGGGTCTCTAGAGGAAGAGTGTCTAGGGATGGGGCGAAGGCCCTGGGACAAAAGTGGGCATAACAGGTCCTAAATACAGCCTGAGGCCAATGGGGTAGGAAAGGAGTGAATGAGAGGGGTTGGGGAAAAGGAGACAGGGTGAAGAAGTGATAGGGTCGGGTCATATAGGGTCTCGAGGTCACTATAAGGACTTTGGTTTATACTTGGATAACATGAGCTTTGAGCTGAGTAGTATCAAGGATCCAACTCCTATTTAAAGGAGAAGAACTGACTACAGTGTTGTGTGCACACCTCTGAGGAGGCTTCTGGACATATTCATTCTGGAGCTGAGAGACCAGGCTGGTAGCAGTGGATGTGGATGTGAACATGAGAATATTCCAAATATGGGAATATCCAAAGGGACAGTCAAACCTAACAGATTTGATGAGGTGTCCGAGAGGCACACAGGAAACAATGATTCTAAGAGTTTGTTCAATTAATGCAGACTTGTTGGAAAAGAAAATGCACGAACACTTATTTTGTTATGAAAAATAGTGAATCTACATTTGGTCTAAATGGCCTAGAGTGTGTAACTTAGTACAGCTGAGTGCACTGTACATAAAACATTGCGTCACTAAGAATACACCATGTAAACAGCAGGTGAGTAATATTCTCTGGAAAGTTCTGGGTGCCAGGCAGTACATGGAAGGCACTCATATGAATTCACCTCTGTTTTTTGAACACATCAAATCTGTTCCCACTCCAGAACTTTTGCACTTTCCCGAGAGAGAGAGAGAGAGACAGAGACAGAGAGAATCAATTTTTACTCAGTTTTTCATGTGTCTCCGACACTCAGTTGTGTACGTGGTGCTGGGGTTTGAACCCACGTCCTCGTGCATGCCAGGCAAGCACTGTAACTGCTGAACCACCGCTCCAGCCCCACATGCTTTCTTTTGTTCCTCCAGAGCTTTAAACAGCAGCCCTTTTCTCCCTGTCAGCTCAAAAATCCTCTCCACCTTGCTCAACTCTACCACAGCATTCAACGGTGCCACTCAGAGTTCTCAGACAAGCAGGACCAACGAAAGTTACGTAAGAATCACTTCATATGATTACGGAGGCTGAGAAATCCCAAGCTTTGCAGGAAGCAATTTGGAGACCTAGGAGAACCTATGGCCTAAGTTCCTATCTGAGTCCCAAGGGCTGACAATCAAGAGAAATAACAATGTAAATTCCAGCCTCAAAGTTGGTTAGCTCAAGACCCATGAAGAGATACTTTAGCTCCAGTCCAAAGGCGGGAAATAAACCAATGTCCCAGCTCAATCAGTACAGCAGGAACGGTCCTCTTACGAGTGGAACGGTCTGCTTTTTTGTTCTTTTCCGATCTTCAGTTGATCGAATAAAGCCCATCCACATTAGAAAGGACCATCTGCCTTATTCAGTCCACCGATTTCAATGTTAATCTCAATGGACACTTCTAGAATAAGAGTTGACCAAATATCTGGGCATCCTATAGCCCAGTCAAGCAGACATCTAAATTGAACCATGACACCTATTTGGGGGTTTGTCATTTTACGAGTTGATCACAAGTGCTTGTGGATCCATGTCTGTTTACATGTTTCTCTTCCCTATGAGAATATCCTCTCCACTTGCTGCTTATTTAATGAATGTACTAGGGAATGAATGAGAGGAAACAGGTCCATGTGCAAGTTGGCACTGAGGTGAAAGAGACAGGGGATTCTGCCAGGACAGTAGACATAGGTGAAGAGAGACCAAGGTACCTGAAGGAACCAGAAGGAGCCTGGGGAGACCACTGAAGAGTGGAACCAGGAATTCTGGGAGGAAGCAGGCAAGACAAGAGCAAATTCATCTCTGATAGCCAAATCCCCTTGCATGCATCGGACTTTTATTTCTAATCTGGAGCAAGAAAGACCCTGACCTGACCCCTCTGACTATGAGCTAAAGCAGCAAATCAAAGCCCAAAGCAATATGGGGTTCCAGGCTGGACTTTCCCAGGAAAGTGAAGGGCAGCAGGGGTGGAGATGAATCTGTCTCACCCGAGCCTTGGACTGCCATTCGACTATAGGACAGAGGGGCTGGGCGATGAGCCCAGTCCATAACAACTGCAAGGTAGTCCCAAGAGATCCTGAGTCAGATAGATATAAGGTCAGCTTCCTGTTCAGACAGACAATTCTCAGCCTGGAATTCTTCTATCAGGCTTTCCCATTGGTATATAGGTTTTGTGTCTTGATCCATGTTAATGAATAGAGAGAGAAGTGCATTAGAGTGTTAAATGTTATGTGCATGATGTTTACCAAAACTGAAGAAAGATGTCCTTGTATATGACTTAAGCACCTCTACCAGGTAATCATAGGATATTTTTTTGAACATATGTTAGAATGAGGGGCTGGAGCGGTGGCTCAGCGGTTATAATGCTTGCCTGGCATGTGTAAGGAGCCAAGTTCAAACCCTAGCACCACATACACAACAAAGTGTTGGAGCAATGAAAACCAGATGAAAAACTAAATAAAATTGATTCTCTCTCTCTCTCTCTCTCTCTCTGTTCCTCTCCCTTAAAAAAATTTAAAAAAAAAACACATAGAATGATTTGTTTTGGAGACACTATTAGCATCATCTTCCTCTGTGGCACTGTGGTCAGTTAGGTTGAATTCCCAAAGACAGCCCAAGGGCCAGGTCTCTCTCCTTGGCAGGGTCATGGGGAAAGTATCATAGCCTAGAGAAGGAGTAAGGGGCTCTTTTTGTGTGCCTGAGTGAATACGGAAGGGTGGGAAAGCCCAAGACACTGTTTCAGAGAGCAGGGTGTGGGCTCTTTGTCCTTCTGGGTGGAGTTGGCCAGATGCCCGTGGGCCCCAGGCAGGAGCAGGTAGGTGATAGTTAGTGTCTTGCCTCTGCCCTCCTCACCTGAGCACTGTGGACCTGAGTTTGTGCCTAGTCCTCAGGGAGGCTCCAGTCCAGGAGGCCAGAAGATGGAGACACAGCCCTGCCCTAGCAGATCATTTTTCCTCTACACGATGAGGGGATACCAGTCAGGCAGAAGGAAGGGGATTGCCATGAGGGGCTAGGACTTGACTCCACAGGGAACTATCTGTGTGGGGTGAAAAAAAGAGGAGGCAGCCTCCTGGGCTCAGAGGCACCTTAACTCAAGTTTACACAGGAGGTGACAATAGATGGCTTTCCAGGCAGGTGATACAGACAGAGACACATGGTGGTGCTGAGAATAGCCCAGCCCAAGTAATAGCCAGGAGACAGGTCTGACTGGACTTACCACCTGAAATTCTCTAGATGTCTCAGACCTAAGGATGTAGGAGACAGGATGAGGAGGAGGAGTGGACACGTCTGTCAGCATTGGTCACCAAGTTTCTTTCTTTAAAAGGTGACTTTGGAATACAGAGTTAGAAAAGAACTCTGATGAGTCAATAAGAAGCAACCTAGAAGAAAAATAGAAAAAGATGTTAAAAAAAAGATGCTTTATAGAAGTGGATATTCAAATAGCCAGGGAATATATGAGAATCTGCTCGATCTTGCTGATCATCAGTGAAATGCAAATGAAAACCATGAGATGCTACCATGTAAAATGGTCAAAGCAGAAAGATGGAAAATAGCAAAGCTGGATGCGGAGGTGGAGTGAAGGGAGCTCCCAGGCCCTGCTGGTGGAAGTGGGTATTGGTAGAGCCACCTTGGGAAGCGCTTAGCAGTATCCGCCCTGCACACCCTCCGCCCTGGGCAGTGCCACTCTCAGGCATACACCTGGGATCAGTCCAAATGTCCGTCACCAGAACGGATAAATGGACCACGATGTGTTCACATGATGGACGAGTGTAGGCGTGTTATGTTTCAATTTAAACATTTCTAAAAATGAATTGGGTTTGGGAAGAGTAGGAGGCACTAAGCCCTTCTGGGCTCCCAGGAGCCGGGGAGGACAGAGCTGGTATCAGTGCTATGCTATGGATTTTAAAGCACAAATCATATCAT
Source organism: Aplodontia rufa (assembly GCA_004027875.1). Taxonomy (NCBI): domain Eukaryota; kingdom Metazoa; phylum Chordata; class Mammalia; order Rodentia; family Aplodontiidae; genus Aplodontia; species Aplodontia rufa. The sequence goes on along the minus strand of PVKS010024526.1, from coordinate 15,570 downwards.
GATTGCCTGCTCACAGCTCTGGGACACATTCCAGCCACACCTAGAGGCCGCCAGGTCTCTGCCCTTGGCTTCCAAGACCACGTGCCCAGCCTCGCCTGCACTTCTCCCCTTCACCCTCTCATTCATTCTTCCTGTCCACATTGCCCTGGCCAGCATCACCCCTGACACAGCAAATTCCTCTTCCTCCAGATGTTTATTCAGGTCATCTGCTGAAATTGGTTCCCTGACCACCTTTGGGGCTGCTGCATCTGACAACCCCCCAGGAAGCCCCTGCCACTGTAGTCCATGCAAATGACACACGGTTCCTGGGCGGGTGCCAGGTACCAACCGCGGAGGCACTGCCTCGCTACAGCTCTCTCTTTGATATTCCTTTGTTCCCTTTCTTCATAGGGTTATCATGGGTGCAATGGATGTCGGAAATCATCTTCGTAATTATTGGCTTGTTGTTTAGTATCTGCCCTTTCTCCTGAGAACATAAGCTCTCTGGGGGCAGAGATTACAACTGTTTTGTTACCCAAAGCCTGAGCCGAGAAAAGTGCATGCCGATTATTTTGTTGAGTAAATAAATATATGCCAACTGGCAAGTCATGATGGCTATGGGAGCCCCCAGAGCAGAGATCCCCTCAGCCCGGGGCCTCAAGGATTAACCTAAATAGCACATCATTGGGTTGCTGGGAAAAGTGTCATTATTTCCATTTTCCAGGCTGGGAAACTGAATCTGGGAGAGGAGAGAGGACCCACTTACAAGTAAAGGTGCCAGCCAAAATTGAAACTGAGGTTTGTCCACCATTGAGACCCTGCTCAAAGCTGCGGACCCCTCAAAGTGCCCATCCTTGGGCACATGTCAGGGCCCTCTTGGGGCAGCAGCCAGTACAGTGAGCCAAGGGGGCAGCCAGGGATCCAGGTATAGATGCAGCCCAGGTGCATGCCGAGCTGTGGGGCACCCGCCAGGAGCTTACTTCCTTCTCCTCTTCCCATCTTAGAGCAGCGCTGGCGGCTGTCACAGTCCACTAACCTCAGAGACGGTTTGTTTCATTGATGGAGACAGCTCCCAAAGCAGTCCAAATCCAGCTTCAAACCACCTTGGCAGCACTTGGCCACGCTGACCAGATCGAATTTGAAGTTTCAGTGCTTGACGGGCACCAGCTGACTCAATTACAGGAGCTGTTAGGTTGATCTTCCGGGCCTTCTCCAGGTGTATGCTGAGGCCACCTCTTCCCCCAGAAGCCTCAGCTCCACTTCCAGCTGGGGCATTGGGCCCCTATCTCAGGGACGCAGTGCCTTCCAGTCAGCCTGGGGTCTTGGATGTGCACTCCAGTAGCACCTCTACCCCAACCCCTCATCCACTATCCTCTGGAACCCCCTGACCTGGAGGCTAGGAAAAAGACCTATTTTCTCTCTCTAGTATGCTGTAACTCTTCCTCACTAGCCCAAAACCAGAGCTCTCTCATCCACATGGAGCTCCCCTTCAAGGCCCAGATACCCACCAGGCCCTCTGCACCCCATGCTGTTTAGTTAGCATTTCCTAACGGCCACAGCACCAAACCATGGGTACACTTAACACAAGAGAAGACTGCGCCATGCATCCTGGGACTGGTTCCAAAGTGTGGGAATGATTAGCATTTCCATAAATCAGGGAAGATCAAAGTCATCCCCCCTATAAATTGCTCAGATCTCATTGGCATCTCGGTGTGACTCTACAAGTTAGGTCAGAAAGCACCGGAACCACAGTGGGCATCCATAGGCTGCTTCTGGTTGTGGGCATCCAGGGGAGTGGAGGGCACTGTCCTTGAGCACTATGGGAAGGCCTCACTGACCCCTGCAGGAGGGGAGGGACAGCTCTTCCCACATACATCCTGAATATGTATGAGGCTGTTAGTCCTCTGGGATTTGGGGACCAGCAATGCTGTTTCACTTTGTGCTGCCAAAATGTTGTGTCCTCTTATGGGTAGGTACTAGGATATCAGGAAATCCCAACAGCACAGACTCGTCCCTAAGAGGAGGCCATAGAAGTCATAAGTCAGCTGCCAGCTCCTCCAAGGCTGCTGCACAGTTGGATCCTCGGCTTCTCAAGGATGAGGTCTCGGTGTCATTCTTGATCCCTCTATAAACCCAAGTACTGGCTAGGGCTCCAACAGGCAGATCATAATAAAAACATAGGTGACATTTGGTAGGCTATCGAAAGTCTCCTAGGGCTGCCACAACAAATTGTAGTAAAGTGGTGGCTTAAACCAGAGAAATGTATTCACTCTCAGTTTTGGAGGTCAGGAGTCTGAGATCAAGTTATCAAGAGGGCTGAACTCCCTTCAGGGGCTCTGAGGGAGTATCTCGTCCTTGCTTCTTGCAGCTCCTGGGGGCTGCTGGCATCCCTTGGTGTCCCTTGGCTTTGAACTACATGCTAAGGTCTGGATATGGTTTCTGTGTGTCCCCCAAGGTCCATGTGATGAAATTTAATCTCCATGTTGATGTGACTCTGTGTGAGTGTGTGTGTGTGTGTGCACACGCGCGTGCACATGCTTGCATACCAGGGACTGAACCCATGCTGAGCATGCCCTTACCACTGAGCTAAACCCCAGCCCTCCCCCTCCATGGTGAGATACTAAATGGGTGGAAGTTTCTAGCTATCGTGTTTAAAGGTAGGGCCTTTGGAAGGGGATTAGAATTAGATAAGGTTATCAGGGTGGTACCCCCATGATTGAATTCTGGTGATTTTATAAGAAGAGAAAGACAGAGAGAGGGAGAGAGACCAAAGGACATAGACACATACGTGCTCCCTGTCTCTTGCCATGTGACGACCTATGTCCCTTTATGACTCTATCAGCAAGAAGATCGTCACTAGATGTGGTTCCTCCGTTGTGGATCTCCAGAATTGTGAGACCAAACACACCTCTTTTCTTTGTGAAGTTCCCCAGTCTCAGGTGTCTTGTTATAGTAATACAAAATGGGCTACTGGACTTCACCACCCATGTGTGCTCCATTTCCATGTGGCCTTTGCTTCCATGCATCTTCAAGTCTACTCTCCCTGTGCTGCTCTTATGAGGTTAATGTGATTACATTGAGGGCCCATCTGGATTATCCAAGATAAGCTCCTCCTCCTCCCAAGATCCCTAATTTATATTTTCCCTATAGGATAATATGCACTCTTTCACCATATAAGGTGATCTTCATAGGTCCTGGGGGTTGGGAAGCAAATATACCTTCAGAGTCTAACACTTTCCATTTTTTCTGCCTGTTAAAGTTATTATGTAATAACTTGGGATCTCAAGGAAGGGATTTTCTCCATTGACGCTCACAGCAACCCAAGGGTCAGGTGCTATGGGTGCCCCATTTTATAGCACTGATTGCAGAGGGTAGATGGAGACAGAGTTGCAATATAAATCTGATGGTCACAATGATAATGAGACAAAAGTTCAGAGACTCCTGTCGTCCTCTTCATCTAATTTTGTAATCGTACACTGTGGACTGAACTTTGGTGACTACAAGTGTAGTACTGGAGTCTAATGGGGCTGGGTTCAGGGCCCCTCCCGCCTCCATCTCCTTATTATGCCAGCTTTGCCGCAGGAATATCCTCAGCGTACAGTAAGCATCTCATCAAGGGTAAACACAGGTGTTTGGTTGGAGACGGTGTTTAATTGAACAAGTGTTGCACAATCCTTCCTGTACGCTATGCACTGCATGGTAGTTTGCAGGGAGAGTTGTCAGTATCACCTGGCTACTAGTACTAGCTTGCATGCTAATAGTACCAGGGCAAATGCCATTTGTTCCCCATCTCACTTTCAACACTTCGACTATCTGTGGCAGGAACAGCAATATGCTTTAGCAGTATTTTGGAGGCCAAAAAAAAAAAAATAACATGAACATGAAGACGGGGTTGTGTTACTCATTAGGGGAAGAGGTGACATATGTCCCCTGCTTGCCACAAGGACACATCAAGAACATTCTGTGTCAAATGCCAAAGCAAAAAAAAGATGCCACAGTCCCTGTCTTTCATTACAGGAAGTCATGTGGATTGTGTTCCAGAGTGAGAGATGCCATCAGGAAGTTGTATTTGCACTTGTGAGGACGGAGCTTGGAGGAAGGACAGATGAGTGACGTCTTCCAAAGTGTGCAATTCTTGAGCTGAGTCTCAGAGAATGCAAACATCATGTGCTTGAGCTTTGGGTGCCAATAACTGAAAGTTTGGTAATGAAATATGCACCTTGTGTGCCTTGGAAAGGTGGTGGCGGAGAACAGAAAGCAAAGTGGCTGAGGGCACAGCAGGAGACCACCTGGGGTGGCACTGATGGTGGTGGTGGTGAGCACAATGGTTGGAGAGTCAGGGCTCCTACAGGAAACCTAGGGCACAGATAAGAGTGATTGGAAAGCTTAATGATAGGCAGAGGAAACTACAAGAGAAAACACAAACTAATGAAGCACCCCCAGGGTAGCAGCAGAGGGAAGTCACCCTGTGGCCTCAAGGTCTGGGGAAGGAGTAATTACCAGAACCCAGAGAGAGGTGCAGCTCTGGGAGAAGGCTATGCGATAGGAGATTGTGACCTTCAGCAGAAGAATGAAGCCACCCGTGACCCCAAAGGGAGAAAAACCAGGGGGATAAATACTGTGGCTTCCCTCTGATCCCCTTCTCGTGAAGGACAGACAGCCCTGTGGTCAGTCATTCCCAGGTGGAAGTCAGACAGCAAGGAAGCCTGTGGATGAAATCCATATGGGTCTGCTTCCTGGGGTCCAACTGGTAGGGATGGACGGATGGACGGATGGACAGATGGATGGAGACTCTGTCTTCCTGTTCTAGATAACAAAGGGCCAGACCTCATACCTGATCTCCATGGAGCCTGACCCATAATAGGCATTTAGCAAATTTTTTCCCACATTTTTATTGGTGTAGTATAGTTGTACATGTTGCTGGGATTTGTGGTTACATATTCGTACAGGCACAAAATATAACCACATAATTTGACCAATATCCCTCCTAGCACTTCCTCCCTCCTCCCCACCTCCCATCCCTTGGTCTCTTTCCTCTAATGATCTCCTTTTGATTTTCATGAAATCCACCCCTACCTTTGTTCTCCTTTTTCCTCTCTAACTTCTCTATATGAGAAAAAACAAAAGACCCAACCCTTCACCTTCTAAATTTGACTTGTTTCATGAACAAGCTGGTCATTTAGCAAATACTGATGAAGGACCAGCTCAGCGGCATAGTGATATTTCTGTTTTCTGCGGTGCACATTTTTCTCACATCTAAACATGGACTGAAAAACATCCAAGCTTTTCAAAGTTGTTTAGTTTTCCAAAATTTCCCTAAGCCCAAACTCTAAGCTACAGAGTGAGGATGTTTGTGCTACATCTCTAAGCTACACATGAAAACGCACAGCCCAACATAGCTCAGAATTGCTAATCACCTTGGGATTGTTGTGTTAATAAGTGAAAATACAGAGAAACACAAACCTGTCTTAATGTTAATTTTGGTCCTAAAAAATTTTACTAAAACATATTGCCGGGCCTGCCACAGATGTTCCTTCTCTCATATGTGAGAGATATTGAAAGGGAGAGGTGGAAGATTTGACAGAATTTCTGCGACTCTGATGATAACTGTGCCGGGCCATTTTCCTGCCACTTGGGCCTGTGGCTTTATCTGGCCATTCCCCCTGTGTAAACATTCCCATGGGGGCTGGCATGTAATTCTATACATCCTCCAAATCCTGCTCTATAAACTGATAAAGGTAAGCAATTTGAAAAATAACGTGAGCTAGGTCATTGTCTTGTCGCCTCACCTGCTAATTTCACTGAACGCAGAATGTCTATAACAACTCATTTGGTAGAGTACTAAGTACAATCTCAGGTGGTTCATTCCCAGGGCTCATTAGGGGGAGAGGTGACATGGCAAGATGCGTGGCTCTCCAGTTTGATACTAAGGTTTTAACTAACCAGGATAGGAGAGATTTAGAGCCATTTATCAGTTTTTAAAGAACCAAGCAGGACAGTGCCGTGTTTTCTCATCTTGTACTAGTTTATCTCCCATGTGCAGTGGCTAGTTCTAAGAATAAGAAATGTGTCATGATTTAGAGTGATTACAAGGAAGAATGCCACCCAGCATTCTGTGGCTTTGAGGCATTTTCTCACCAGTGGAGTGCAGACTCCACTGGCCATCAGCAAAGGCAGGCAGTGTAGACTGTGTGATATTATGGGTCATGTCATTTGTGCTGGGAAGCTGCACCCTCTGTGCAGGGAGAGGTGTTTTCTTCTTGTATGAGACCTAAGAAGGGTGTGAGGACTGATCCTGTCCCTCACCACCACTTTAAAATTCTTCTGCTGTGCTGGGCTCAGTGGCTCATGCCTGTAATCCCAGTGGCTTGGGAGGCTGAGGCAGTAGGGTCTCATGTTGAAAGTCAGCCTTAGCAAATTAGCAAGATTCTGTCTCAAAATCAAAAACTAAAAAGGTTTGAGAATGTTGCTCAGTAGTTAAGCACCCTGGGTTCAATCCCTGGTATCTGGTACCAAAAAGAAAAAAAAACCTCAGCTGTGGCTGGGTCAGAGGATAGAGGGACTCCTCTGTGTGGCTTGGGGAGGAAGAACAGGGTGCTAGCAGGACACTAAAAAGCTAGACTGATGTCAGCTACCAGGAAGGAGCACCATGCAAAACAAAAAAGAAAAAAAAAAAGAAAAGAAAGAAAGAAGAAAAAAGAAAAAAACTCATGCACATAAGCAACTGTACCTGTCCTAGCAGAACTTGCGTTTTGTTGGTGTGCCCCTAGACCACCAGGAGAAATGCAATGAGGAAGAGGATACAGGGAGGTGGAAAGGCAGTCCCAGACCAGAGAACTCTTGAAGCACAGTGTTAGTCAGCTTTCCATGACTGTAACAAGTACCTATGCTAAATCAACTTAAGAAATGGAAAGGTTTATTTTGGCTCACGGCTTCAGCCCAAGGTCAGTTGGTGTGTTACTCTTGGGTCTGTGGCAAGACAGTACATCATGGTTAGACTGTGTGGCAGAGGAAGCCCTCATCTCATGATATCTAGGAAGCAAAAAGAAAAGGAAGAGCCTGGATAATCCTCTTCTGTGCACTCCCCACAATGATCTAACTTTCTCCTTCTAGGCTCCACCTCTCAAAGTCACCACTTCTCAACAGCCCCACAAGTAAGGGACCAATATTTTACTATATGGGCCTTTGTGGGACACTTACTCAAACCATAACAAGTGACCTTGCCCTCAATTTTTTTTCCTTTTTTAAATCAATACCATCAAGTGAAAAAGTGACCCCTTCATTGTAGATGTTTGATTCTGACTAATTAGCAGAGATGAGGCATCCTCTATCTTTGCCAGGCAGAGGGGACAGCTCTCTGCTGAACTCCAAAGAGAAGGCAGAGCCACCAGAGCTCCTGCCTCTACTGCACCGCCTCTGCAGTTGAATTCAGTGTTTGTCGTTACCACTGCAGACTGTCACTGCTAGCGAATGGATCAGAGGACACTTGAAAGCTTCATGCTCTAAATAAAGATAAAGTAACCCTTATTATGCATTGAGTGTGGGAGAGGGACTTGGCCATCTCCCCAGCCTGAGCTCCATCCGTCTCTGCCCAGAGTCATAACAAGATCTTCCAATGAAACTGCCTTTTCCCAAGGCTTTGGGAGCAGGCTGGAGTTCAAGCCAGGTAAACACCTTCCCAAATAATCACTCTAGCACCAAAGCCATGCACCCAGCCAACAAGGAGAGTGCACAGGATTGTTGGCGAGATTCAAGCCCAGGAGCTCCTGCTCCAGGAAGAACTGAATAACAGACCAATGGCTAAGCTCCTCCTGGCTGGGTTCAACTGAAGCCTGACTAGGGGATGGCAGGGGCCACTGCTCCACTGCTTCTGCTTGCTCTTATAAATGTGCATGCAACATTTCTGAACTGTAGCTCAGACAAGGATCTACAGCTCATGGTGCAAAATCCAAGTCCTAGGAAGGGTCTCAGGACAGACCCTGTCCCTTACCACCACTCAAGGTCTTTGCTCCTTAAGATAAGAGAGACATATGGAAATCCTCACAAAGAAAGGACAATGCTTTGCATGTGATGCCCAGACACTCCTCAACTTTCACTTAAGAATGGCCTTGCTTTGCAGAAGGAAGTCTCTGTTACTGTAACTCAGACTGTGTCAGGGCTGTCAGGTGTCAGGTGTGATAATGAAAAGGCAGTTTCTTTATTAGATAAATAATACATGTGTGAGAATATCATTCATAGAGGATGAGTGGGGCAAGAATCATGGACTAGAAAAGTATGTGTGATGGTTAATTTTATGTGTTAACTTGACTAAGCCAGCCATGGTACACAAGGATTTGTTCAAATGCACCTGGATGTTGCTGTAAAGGTAATTTTTAGGTGAGATTAACATTTAAATCGGTACACTTTGAGTCAAAAACATCTCTCCATAATGTGGGTGGGCCTCAAACAATCAGCTGAAGGCCTAAGGAAAAGACAGATATCCCCCAAGGAAAAAGGAATTTTGTCAGCAGACTGTCTTCAAACTTGAACTACATTAACTCTTTCCTAAGCCTCCAGCCTGCCAGCATACCCTATGGGCTTTTAACTTGCCACCCTCCACAATTGCCTGTGCCAATTCCTTATGATCAATCAATCAATCTTTCTATTATCTATGAATCTATCATTGATCCATGTATCTATCATCCATCTATGTATGTATCATTTATTACTTATCATCTACCTATCCATCTATTATCTATGTATCTATCACCTATGTATATATCAACTATTACCTATCATTTATCTATCATCTATCTCTATCATCTAAGTACCTATTGTCTATCATCTATGTATATATCAATCATCTATCTATCATCTATCTTTCTATCTACCTGTCATCTGTCATCTGCGTGCTATTGGTTTTGCTTCTCTGAATCACCCTGATCAATACAGGTAGAAAGTAGGAAGAAGGATGCGCTGTCTGCAGAGGCCAGTAGAGGACGAAAAATTCCAGCTTCCACTCGAGTGGCTGTTGTCATAATGACAACCTAATCAACACATGCTCTTTCTCTACCCAGGCTGAAGAGAGGGTGCCATGCCATGGGGCCCCAGCTTGCTCATTTACTTCGTGAAAAAATATATTGCATGAGAAATAGCATTCTGTGACTTGTCTTGCTCTGAGTAGAGACTGCCCTGAGAATGGGAAAATGAAATACTAGCCAGATACAACAAGAAAACCTCACGGCTGGAATTGCCACTGAGACTTGCTTTCTATAAGATCGCCTGGCTCTAAAACTGGAAGGCCACAGAACAGCAGGTTGGGGACCAGGTGTGTTTGGGGGTTTTCCTTCCTGAATCAACGTGCAATGGCAAACAGCCAGGCAGCTCCTGGCTTCCGGGGGACTGAGAGAAGGTCCATGGAAAGTCGCATCCAATTGTTTTCAAGGCACACATGGGTCACTCATCTGTAACAGGGCTCCAGCTTCATGAAGAGAAAGGGAATGGGTCGGCGACCCTCTGCTGTGGGGAGCTGAGGGTCCCATCTCTCGCCTTCTGATGAGCAAAACACTTTGCTTTCTCCTGGCTTTCATCTTCTGAGAGCAGTGGTAGGCAGGCGTGGAGCCGTTTGACTGAAGTGTCTTTGGTGGTCCCTTTCTAATAAAGGGCCATATATTAGTGCCGAACAGTCATTTTTTTTTTTTTGAGCACTAAAGTAATACCAGAACTCTCATCGTTCAAGAAACTGCTGAGTAAAATCTTCCAACAATGTGTCTCCCTGGTATTCCTTAACCCTATTGATAATGATAAAGTCTCATAAATCTAGGTAAATCTTTAATTACACCTTCGGAACATGACGATATTATGACTGTGACATAGTCATAAAGGGCACATTCAAAATTAGCTCAGTATACATTTTATTAATATGCATATAAAAGGCTAGTGGTAGCTAGGGCGACAAAGACCAAAATAAAAAAAAATTGTATTTCTTTTCTTCATTGTTGCAATCATCTTGAAGATGGGAATTTATTTCTTTAAAACAAATCTTGTTAGGAAAAGCTCTATTCCTTGACTTTTATGATTTTTATTAAAATCCCAGCATCAACTTTGCTAAAAACCCTATTGCAGGTTACAAAACCTCCAAGCTGAAATGCAGGGAGAATGAACATTAGAACACCTTTTGGCCTAAAATTTGTTCTTCCTTGTGTTAAATGTGTGAGAAATATTCATGGAGAGGGGAGATTCTTTGTACAGTTTTATGAGACGCGAACAAAGCCTAGTGTTTGTTTCCTTCCCTACAAACAGGGAGATTTCAGCCTCCTCCGTCCCCCACCCCTGCATCTGGTTAGTAGCCCCATGCAATTTATTTTTATCTTCAGCCAACGCATATATTTTTACTTGTGTGAATAATATGGAGAAAGATTAACTTCTTTTATTTTGCTAATTAAACTGCATTTTTCAAAACCTGGGGAGGTAGTAAGTGACAGGATTAACAAGGGCACTGGCGGAGTTTTGCTGTTGCCCTGATTAGATTCGATGCATTTGCAATTGAGGAGGGAGCTGAGGAGTGGTTTCTGCGATGTGAATGAATGCATGACCCTAGTTTATCATTTCCAGCTTCAGAAAGAAGTCTTCCTAACCATCGAGAAAGCCCAACCAAGAGTGAAAACGGCATTAGCAAGAAGCTAAGCAAAAGGTCAGTAGAGCAGAATGAGAAGGGGGAAGGAAAGAAATGCATCCCTTTGCCTTGGTTTTTTTTTAAATTCCAAAGGGTTAAGAAAACTACAGTCTTTGTGCTGAGCAGGGCAGGATGAGCCTCAGAATAGTCAACTCCCAACATAGGAACACCTTCCTCAGTCTCTGGAGCCCAAAGGTAAAAAAAAAAAAAAAAAAATATATATATATATATATATATATATATATATATATATATATATATATATTAAAAAGGGTGGGTTGTCTAGAGGAACAGAACCAACATCATACATATATATGATTATTAAAAAGGGACTAATTAGATTGACTTACACAACCAGAAGCTGGATGATCCCACAATGGCCATCTTCAGGCTGGAGAGCTGAGGGAATCAGTAGCTGTATACTCCAAAAGCTAAAGGCTCAGAACAAGAGGGATCAATGATGCTAACTCCAGTCCAGGACAGAAGGCCTAGAGTATCGCCAGGCAGAGTCCCCTTTGGAAGAGTGAAGAATCTGGAGTCTGATGTCCTCAAGTGATCACAGCAGCAATCAAGAACTCATTCAAGAAGAATAGGACTTGGATCTGCTGCTGCTTCCTTGTTCTTCCGGCTGTTATTCCATCCAATCCTCCAATCTATTGGATGGTGGTGCCCACACTTAGGGTGGGTCTCTGCTGTAGTTTGCCGTCCCACTTGCCAGTCGTTCCTAGAAATACCCTCATTGACACACCCAGAAGTCTCAATCTTAGGCGTCTCTTAATCCAATCAAGTTACAGATTCAGATTAGCCATTAGGTGGGGATAGAAAGGTGAAACAAGGAAAGCTCTAGCTCTGTCTCCCTTGCACTCTACCACTCTGCAAATCTACTCCCGGAAGCATGGGCAGACCCTTTGGGCTTGTCCTGGATTCTCCTCTCAGATCAATCAGCCCAAATCTACCTTCAGGGTAACCAGGGACCAAACCAAGGGGGCAAGTAAAGGTTACCCCTTCCCTATTTCCTCATACCTTCTACCCCTCACCCCAGTTTGTTAGCCCTTTATAGGAGAGGCAAGGAAAAGGAAAACCAGAATGGAGGTGTGGTTTGCCAAATCCTCTCTGGTTCACAGGGAAGAGGAAAGATTCAAGCAGAAACAAAGTCATGCTCCAGAGGGGAGCAGAGCAGAGGCTGGGCCCAGGTGTGGGGACACTGAGCCCAGGTAAGTACAAGCAAGGCTGTCTGATTATCTCCATTGTCCCCTAGTATATAATCCCATCTTCCCTATAGACTATTTTCTTTTTAATCAGGATATGATTTTCATACAGCAAAAGTCACAAAAATGTAGCATTGGGTGAGTTCTGGCGTATGCACACATCCACATCTCTATTTGGGTATACAATGTGTCTGTCGCCCCAGAAAATCCCCTGTGCTTCTTCCCAGTCAGCGCCTACCTACTCACGCAGGACACCACAGTTCTGGGTTCTGATTGCTATCACTATAAATTAGCTTTGTTTATTGTAAAATGTCATATAAATGAAATCCTAAAGAATATAATCTTAGTGCCTGATGACTTTTACTCAGTCAATGTTTCTGGAATTCTCTGTTGCATCAATAATCATTTACTTGTTTTTACTGCTGATTGCTATTCTGTTGTATGAATCTACCTCAATTTTTATCTGCTCTACTTTTTTAATAAAATTTCTTTTTTTGGTGCCAGGGATGGAACCCAGGGCCTCAAACATCCTAGGCAAGTGCTCTACCTACCTTTGAGCTATACCTCCAGTCAATTGGCTCTACCTATATTGAAATTCTAGGTTGTTTCCAGTTTTGGTAATTAGGAATAAAGTAGCTTTGACCATTTTTGTATAAGCCTTGCTGGCATTTATTTTGATTCCTCTTGAGAAAATATCCAGGAGTGGAACTCCTGAGCCCTAGGTGAGGTGTGAGATTAAATCTATGAGAAACTACCAAACTGTTTTCCAAAGTGGTTGCACCATTTACAGTGAGCCAATGCTGTAAAAGAGCTCTGAAATCTGCTTGCTTCATGTTCTCATTAACACTTAAGTCTCATTAACACTTGAGTCTTTTCAATTCGAAGCATTTAAATTGTAGTGAGTACGTACAGCTCTCCAAATACAGCTTTCATTTGCAGTACCTTATTGACTCCTGGCATTTCACACTCTTTCCATGCAATTATTAGGTCGTTAAATATCTTCATTTGTGAAGTATTTGTTCACATTTTTCCATCTTTAAAACTGAGTTATCGAATCAAGATGGTGACCTGAAGAGTGACAGCATCTCCTGAGGCTCCGGGTCTGCTTGGGAAAAATCCACTGCATCAGCAATTTTCCAAGGTGCATCCAGGGGAAACTATATTTGATTGTCTACTACTAGTTTGTGAAGCTTTTTTATAAGGAGCCGAGTCTTAGGAGTTTGGCGAGAAGGAAAAAAAAATTTTTAAAAAGAAGCAGGGCGGGGGGATTTTCCCCTTCCGTCAGGGGCACAGAAGCCTGCCACTGAGGACAGCCTGCCAGAAAGAGTTCTGTCTGCCCCCTCAGGATTACTGGTACAGCTCCTTGTTTGGTGTTTGCAGAACATTCCTACGAGTTTGGAAATAGGAAGTTTTTGTCTGTTCTACCAAGAATGGGAACAGAACCCTTCTGTCCAGTGGCTTGCTGGACACATTCCTGACCGGCTCCAGGGACAGGCATACAAACGGCAGCCGCCGATCCAGCAGGTCTAACCAGAAACATAGATTTCATCGCTAAACCCACCCTGTCCGTAACTAATCAGACCCCCACCAAACTCGTACTCTGTGAAGGGCGAGAGCTGTGCTCGAAGACGGCCCCAGGGTTGCCCGGTCGCTCGCTGCCATTAGGAGCTACAGGACTACATTTCCCATCAGCTGCATAGGCAGGGCTACAGAGCATCTGTCGGAAGGAGGAGAAAGTTTTCTATTCGGCTAGGAACGGTGGCAACTCCATTACGTTCCTCGCTCACAGGTCACAATCTCGCATCGGCTACAGAAGTAGCCATGACTGCAGATGCGAGCAGAGCCACAGATTCTGTTGTTGAACCAGTCCCTATCCTAAGTAAAACACTCGTCTCCCAAGCCCGCACATTGTGGGGAGCAATCCTTGTACTGGGAGACAGCCTGCAGGGGGCCACAGACCAAGAGACATTCACGTTGAGGTCCCAGAGACACCCTCATTGTTTATAGATACAAGATTTCATTAAGAATTTTTTATTTGTTATTTTTATTTTCTTTCACTTTTTTAGCTTTTAAATATTTTACTTTTTAATTCATTATCTCTTTTTAATTTTTATTCTTACTTTATCATATTTTTATCTCAGCATATTTTATTTTATTTTTTATTTTTTTATCATACAGATTTTTTTCTCTTTTCTTCTTCTTCTTCTTCTTGTTTTTTCTTTCTTTTCCTTTCTTCCTCTCTTTCCCATTTCTAGCTTTATGATTAATACTAAAGTTAATGTTGGTGGATGTAAATATTTATCTGTGTGTATATATTGGTGACTGACTACTACACTTTCTAAGTCTTCTTAGCCTCTACTGCTACCCCTATACCATTAGATCCCAACTAGGAAAACGTTCCATGATAGCATGATAGACTCTACCCTTGGAGAGTGAAGACAACTACACCCCATACTAACCTCTTCCACCCCTGTACTCTGACAATCCCTAAATATAAGCATTTATCCCTCACCCTCACCCAAAGACTTTACCGTTCCTGTAACCCAATCCTATATTTTCCTTGACCTACTCCTCCCTAATCTCTTGTCCCTCTTTACTTGAGGGCAAGAGCGATTTCTTACTTCCCCAACCCACGTCCTTGAATTCCTAGTCATCCCTTCCCCCCAGTTTTGGAGAGACCCTGATATCTGAAGAAATAGACATGCGGCAAAATGGGCATTGGCTGGCTCTCATAATTTGCTAAGAGTTCTCTCTCAAAGTAACCCATTACAACGAAACAAAGCCATAAGAAGATCTATTACTCCACCAAGAGCGATTTTCTTGAAGTACAAATCATGCTCTTGGACCCAGAAAATGAGGAAAAGGGGAAATATTTCACTTCCTCAACCCCAAAGCTCTCCACCAAAGGATCCAATGGCTGGAGCCCTAGATGAAAATCAAAGGCATTGTGTCAGCGTTATGATTAGTAATGCAATCAAAGAGTTGAGAGAGGAATTAAGGAATGAGTTCAGACAGCAATTTCAAGAGATGAGTGACAACTTCTACAGGGAAATAAGGGAGCAGTTCCACGAAATGAGAGATCAGCTTTACAAAGATATAGAAATTCTGAAAAGAGATGTAGCAGAGCTATCAGGATTGAAAAACACAGTTAATCAAATCATATCCTCTCTGGAAGAAACCAACACCAGAGCTTGCTCTACTGAAAACAGAACATCAGCTCTTGTAGAATGAGTATCAGATAATGAAGATAGGCTAAACAATGTAGAAATCAAAGAAGATAAATGGGATAAACAGCTTATAATACATAACCAGAACTTCCAAATAATATTTGATGAGATGAGGCATAATAATTTGAGAATCATTGGCCTGGAGGAAATCTCTGAACAGCAAACAAGAGGCTTAAAGAACCTTTTAAGTGAAATCATAAGTGAGAACTTCCCACATTTTTCTATTGATCTGGATTATCAAATACAAGATGTTATAGAACTCCAAATAGACCTAATCAATTGAGAAACTCGCCAAGACATATCATATACAAAATGAATAACAGAGAAATCAAGGAGAGAATTCTAAAAGCTGCTAGAGAAAAGCCCCAAATCACATTCAGAGGCAAACCAATTCAGATCACTATGGATTTTTCAGAGCAAACAATGAAGGCCAGAAGAGCTTGGAACAATATCTTTCAAGTGTTACAAAATAACAACTTCAACCCAAAGATAATATATCCAG
>PVKS010024525.1:0-30978 GCA_004027875.1 Aplodontia rufa | reverse complement strand
TCCTACATGAGATGTCCATTTAACTCAGGAGTTCTTCTGGGGGAAACGACAACAGGGGAAACCCAAGCTGGGCATACATGATTTGGCATTAGTCCTGAATAACTAAGTATATACACATTGGTTCTTGATTGTTTGATAATGTTTCCCCCTCAATTGTATCTCTATATACATCTAATAAAAATTTTAAAAAAAGAGGAAACTGGGAAGGAGTCAGGTGTGGGGAGGGAATAAAGGGTGAGTTATCAGATCCAAAGATACAGATAGATAGGATTCAGTTTGATTCTATAGCACAGTAGAGACACTATAGTTAATGGCAATTTATGGTACATTTCAAAACAATAAGAAGATTTTGAATGTTCCCAACACACATAAATATTTGAGGTAATGGACATGCTAAATACCCTGATTTGATCATTACACCCTTTTATATGTGTCAAACATCACTGTACCCCATGGATACAATTATGTGTCAATTAAAAAGTTTAAGGAATCATATTACATTTTTGTCTCATGGAATCAAGTTAAATTAATTAAAATTTATATTTATAATATAAGACTATATATTTATAATATAAATTTAATATATATGTTAAACGTGTTTGTGCGCACACGTGTGTGTGTGTGAAAGAGAGAGCAAGAGAGAGTTGACTTGATTCCACGAGATCCTAAGATTCCCTTCATTTTGCCAGATTTTTGTCCTTTGAGCAGTAGGAAGGATCAGAAATTTTAGAAGAGAAAGAAATGTGTAGCTTAAGCTCCTTTATAATTATTTTTACAACAGCAAATTACAAAGAGAATCACTGGAACAGAAAGACGTCCCCTCTCTCAGAGGTGGCGCAGTGCTCCACTTCTGCCACACTCTTTCTCCCGGGACAGTCCAGGTGGACATTGGCAGGCAACGTGGTGTGGGCATTAAACGCTGAGACTGATGCTGGCCTGTGGGGTGGGAGTGGGAAAAAGGACACGTGCAGGGCCACTCATTGACCCTGTAATGACTGTGGGGATAGCTGAGTTGGGGGACAGCTAAAAGTCTTGGAGTACCTACTAGCTACTAATAGTACAGGAGCATTCTGGGGTCCCAGAGGATCCCATGCAAACATCAGCCCTCTTGGCAATGTTCCTGGCCAGAATGACTTCTGGGATTTTAAGAAGGACCAAAGAAGGTTTGCTTGAATACAGGCCATGGAGCTTTGGGTGAACTTCCCAGGCTGCCCCTCCCCCACCTCTTTATCCCCCACACCCTGTTCCCTGCTGTTCCATGTATTTTCTTCTGTAAGTATGGGCCCTATTATGGTTTGAATGTGTCCTACCAAGAGCATGTGTTAGAAGATTAATCCCCCACTCAACAGAGATGGAGATTAGATCAGGTGATTAGACCTTGAAGGCTCCATCTTTACGTATGAATAAATGCCAATTACAAAAGGACTTGAGTCTTGGAGTGTGTCTCTTGCTCTGTGCCACTGTGTGATGGTTTCTGCCATGTTATGATGCTTCCTGAAGGCCCTCACAAGATGCAGCCTCTTGACCTTGGACTTCCTGGCCTTTAGATCTAAGAAACAAACCTCTGTTCTCTGTAGGTTACCCAGTCTGTGATATTGTGCAATAGCAGCAGAAAATGGAATCAGGGCTCTCACTGATCATTTCCTTTCAAAACCACCATGGAAATCAGTAACTTTACAAGAAAACTACCAGAAGGATTGGTCCTCACCAGAGGAAGATGAATCTCATGCAAATCTTTTTAAAAGCATTGGTTGGTAACCCACATTATTCTAAATAGATTTGAAATAGGCCTTTGCCTTTTTCATTCTCAGGAAACTAAAGCTGGACTCCTTAAGGAATGTGATAAATCTAAATTCAACAGCAATTAAACAAGGATTTATTTATTTATGTAGACTCAAAGGAAGATGTTAATCTGCTTCCCTAACTTCTTGATGAGTCCTTAATCTTTGAGACCAGAAAGAAAAACAAGGTATTTTTAAGATGAGTTTGGTATAAAAAACTCCCAAGTCATTTTGTCTACTGTTTCTAATCTACAGAAAAATAAAATTGAAGTAAAAATAATAACAGCTACCATTTCTCATGTGTTCATAATATACCCTGTACTGTGATTTTTCTTCTTCCGTATTTCATAGTGAAGGCGACCCAGGACTAAAGAAGGTAAAGTAGTTTGCCTAAGGTCCTAAAAGTATGAGTGATATCCAGGTATTTTAACCACTATGCTCTCCATCATAGTCTACAAAAATATAAATCTTGCTTCAAGAAGAGATGCTACTGAATTCTAGAGCTTACTAAAACTTGATATGAGAAATGACTGGGAGTTACATTTTTAAGGATAACTTTTGGTAAATTAGGTCTCACTATTCAATGTTTTAGAAAAGGTAATTGCTGTTGTGATTGAATGTTAGGTGTCCCCCGAGCTCACCTGTGACAGTTTGGGAAGGCTGAGGTGAGATGAACTAAGTCACTGCTTGTCTTAACCCAAGCAGAGATTTAGTGCCCTTATAGGGATTAACTGGTAGCTGTCGGCTGGTAGGGTATGGCTGGAGGAGGTGGGTCATTGGGGGCGTGCCTTGGGGGTACATATTCTGGATCTTGCTTGGAGTTTCTCTGCTTCCATGCTTTACAATCTCACCTCCCGCCACAAGGAATGGAGCCAGCCTTCTATGAACTAAGACCTCCAAACTGTGAGTCCCTAAATAAAACTTTTCCTTCTAAAATTGTTCTTGTCAGATCTCCATGGAGCAACAGAAGTTCTTTTTCAATGTCCTTGATTGACACATAACATGTGTACAGACTTACGAGGTACAATATGATATTTTGATTCATGTGTCTATCAGGTTGTGATCAACTTGGGGTGATTAGCATATCCATCACCCTAAAGTGTTATCATTTCTTTATGGTGAGTGCAATCCAATAACTATTTTGATTATGCATGCATTATTGTTCATTATATTTACCCTCCTGTGCCACTAAACACCAGAATTTATTTCTCCTGTCAAGTGATAACATTGTACTTGTTGACTGACTTCACCCTCCTACTCCCATTCCCCTTCCCATTCTTCTCCCTGGTCTC
Source organism: Aplodontia rufa (assembly GCA_004027875.1). Classification (NCBI taxonomy): domain Eukaryota; kingdom Metazoa; phylum Chordata; class Mammalia; order Rodentia; family Aplodontiidae; genus Aplodontia; species Aplodontia rufa. The sequence goes on along the minus strand of PVKS010024525.1, from coordinate 27,905 downwards.
TGATGACCACTACTCTATTCTGAACTTCCATGAGATCAACTTTTTAAGATTCCACTTGTGGTCATGTAGTGTTTGTCTTTCAGTGCCTGAATTATTTCACTTAATATACTATTTTCCAGTGATGCTATAAATGATGGGATTTCACGATTTTATGGCTGAATGGTGCTCCATTGTGTGTTGTCCATTTGTCTGTTGACAGACATTTAGTTCGGTTCCTTATCTTGGTTATTGAGAATGGTGTGATAAACAGGGAAGTGCAGATGTCTTTTCAACATATCGATTTCATTTCCTTTGAGTGTGTACCTGGGAGTAGGATTGCTGATCGTACGGTAAGTTGTAGTTGTAGGGGTTTTGAGGAACCTGCGCTGTGCCTTTCCATAGTGGCTATATCAGTTTACATTCTTGCCAACCGTCTATATGGATTTGTCTTTCTTTCCACATCATTGTCAGTATTTTTAATTTTTTTTAATTAAAGAGAGAGAGGGACAGTGAGAGAGAGAAAAGAGAATCAATTTTATTTAATTTTTCATTTCGATTCTCGTTGCTCCTACACTTCATTGTGTATGTGGTGCTGGGGTTCCAACCTGCATCCTTGTGCATGCCAAGCAAACATGAGACCATGTGGCCACCGCTCCAGTCCCCCAGCATTTTTTTAAATAATAGCCATTCTCACTGAGGTGAGATGATACCTCATTATGGTTTTCATTTGCATTTTCCTGATTATGAATGGTATATTGAGCATTTTTCACATACCTGTCAGTCATTCAATACATCTTTTTTTGAGAAAAGTCTATGCAGATCATTAGCTCATTTTTAATTGCTTTTTTTTTTTGCTCTTGAGTTGATATTTAATGAAAGCCTGCTCTCTTCATGATAAGCTTGATATTGTTAGGTTGAAATATCACAATGAAGCTACATAGCCAATTAAAATCGACTGTCATCAGAGTTTGGCTTACAAGTGAAATTTTGGGTCAATTGAGATGTAAACCCAAACAAAGACAAATAATGTTCATGTACTCATCAGCCCTGTCCAAACACAGCACTGCAATGGACCAGCTCTTTACCACTATGTTAATAATGGTAGCAGAATCAACTCTTCATTGCTGGGCTATTCGTTTTTTCATTCTTTAACAACTAGTTGCTGTCCATGGTATACTCAAATTACTTTATCCCCATAGAGCCTCACACCTCCCAACCACCCCCACCAACACTCCGGAAGCAGTAGCTATAATCATCCCTCCATCTCCACGGGGAATTGGTTCCAGGATCCCCCACAGATACCAAAATATGCCTGTGCTCAAGTCTCTTATATAAGATGGTGCAGTGTTTTCACATAACCTATGCACGTCCTCCTGAATATGTTAAATCATCTCTAGATGACTTATAACTCATAATGATAGGGGGCAGACAGATGCGAGTTGTGGGAAAATGAGGTTAAAGGAATAATTTTATAACAGGGCCCACTGTGTTGACCTCCACATGCTTCCTTTTCTAAAATGCAAATTACTCGCGGCTCTGCCAGGCTTAAGTCGACAAGATATGTGTCATTCCTCAGCAAACAACCTGTTATCTGCAGGAAAAATGCAGGCCTGAAATGCTGATAAAAAGAACACAAGTTACCTGGAAGAGGGGACTTTTGTGACCCTTAGACAGATCAGGTCCCAGAACTTGAGGAGATAAGAATAAAATCTGTGAAAAACAGATTCCAATTAGAAACAGTCAGCCTGGGCCAAAGTGACCGACAGTTGTCATGCGCAATGGGGACTTGAAAGTCTGATGTCATTCTGCTGTCAGTCAAAAGTCAAGAGGGAGCCCTGGGCAGGATTCTCTGGAAACTTCCTTGGGACCCCCAATAAAACTGAAGGGAAGGAGATGTGTGCCATCTAGTTCCTCTATGAAAGACCCATTCTCACCTCCTCTAGAGTGTCCCCTTCCCCCTTTCCCTTCCCTTCTAATAAACTGCAACTCTGAGTGACATGTCTGAAATCTTTCTGACCTGATTACAAAAGCCCAGGGTGAAGGGAGGGCCTTTGTTCTGCCTCAGTTTCCTGGAAGACTCTAGCCCTGAAGCACCTAATACAATATAGATGCTATACAAATGGTTGCCATTCTGAATTGTTTAGGGAATAAAGACATCAGAAAAGTCTGTACATGTTCAGTACAGATAAAACAGGTATTTTTGACCTGCAGTTGGTTGACTCTTTGTATTCGGATTTTAGTGGCCATGAATCTAGTAGGACCCACTGTATATTGTAGGAGTCAAGGCGTGAGAGCTTTTGTTGGGAGACAGCCCTCCTAGTTTCCAGAAAACAAAGGAACAGTTTAGAAGATGGGTATTCCGGCTCAACTTGCTGAGTTCCTTCTGCGGTTGGTCTGAAGAATAAAACGATTCCTTGAGTCTAAATGGTGAATGGAGAAGTCACTGCTGTCTCCTCCCCAGGCTTTCAAGTCACATCTGTGACAGTAACATTATATAGGAAGGAAGTGGCCAGGAGAGCTAACACAGGCCTGTCCATCTGCAGGAGGGTGTGTGTGTGTCTTCTCTGAAAGTGGGAGACGTGTCCTTGGAAGTCCCTGAAGCCATTTCTGGGGTCATTCTGTTTCCTGGAATGGTGGCTCAATGAATCAAGAGAAATGAAGAGTGACACTGGATATTACTGACCCTCATGATTATGTGGCTATTATAAGAAGTACCCTGATTCTACCAAGTAGACAGCAACGTCCCTGGAGTGAGCAGTCACCATGTGAGAGACAGGGTGGCCACCCAGAGTGTGGGCTCAGGGAGCAGAGAGATGGAGTCACCACTTAGTGGTTGCCCACTCATGCCATGCTGACTGCTTCAGTTTCCACATCTGCAAGGTAGAAAAGATATGACTCACTCCTCATGAAGATTTGGTGGAACTCAAATGAGATTATGCATTCAAAAAATCTTGAACAAAGCCCAGAAAATTGCAAGAGCTCAATAAATGTTATTTGGTGCTATTAATCCATGTGGCTGTGCACATTTTATTTACTCCTCAGTGAGCTAGTTGTTGTATGATTCCTTTTCCAGATGACAAACTGACTTTTGGAAGGAACATGCAATCTCACATGGTAGTGTTAGAACTGAAATGGTTAAAGTGTGTAAGAAAATCAAACACATGCCCGGAAGTCAGTGGGCAAGGCAAGCTGTACTTCCCGTGGAAAGTGTGGTGTGGAACCTGGCCAGCAAGTGCACCTGGGTGGGCTGGCCATCTGCTCTTATCTCTAATGGAGGCAGCACTGCCCTTTACTGTGATTGGAGGAAATCAGGGATACAATGTATGTAATTGGCTAATTTTAAAATTGAGGCAAGGAAAGGGAAGGGCTACAGTTGTAATGGGATACCTCTAAAGGAATTTTAAAAATAGCTTCTTTCTGGCCACATTGTTCCACATGACCTAAGATGGCTTCAAACTCAGTTTATAGTAAATACACCTGCTTTGTATGACAGGTCTAACTTTGATAGAAAAGAAAGCATAAATCTTACAGTGAGGAATGTGCTGAAGCAAGAGAACTCAGGAGGGTAAAGAGATGCATGGAAGAAAGAGTGCGGAACTTGCTCACACGCCAAATGGACTTCATTGATCCATTCCTTCCTTTATTAGTTCGCTCATCCATTATTTATTTATTCATGTAATGTACATGCTATGGCTTAGAGATGAAGCATCCCCAAAGCTCCTTTGTTAATGCAGAAGGTTATGAGATCTGTAACCTAATTGGTTCATCCTAGTTTGAATGGACTGACTGGGTGGTAACTGTAGGCAGGTGGGGTGTGGCTAAAGGAGGTGGGCCACCGGGAGTGTCCCCCTGGATGTATCCATCTTCCCTGCAGTCCCTTTCCCTGAGCTGCCATTCCTATGCTACGTTTGCTCTTCCACCATAATGTTCTGCCTCACTTGGGGACCAGAGCATTGGAGTCAGGTCTCCAATGGATTGAACCTCTGAAACAATGATCCAAAAGAAATTTTTCCTCCTCTAAGTTGTTCTTGTTGGGTATTTAGTGACAAGAATCTGACTAACAACATATTAAGCATTTACAATGTGCCAGGTTTTAGACTGGACATTGGGGTTAATGATGAGATATGCAAATATATTCCTGCCATCAGAGAGCTTATGGTTGGTCAACAGAGACAGGTGTCAACTGCACACAACTGTTGGTAGCTAGAATCTGTGCTAAGTGAAGGAAAGAGAAGGGGGAGAGGACAGTGCAGAGTCTGACCACCGCAGGACTTTCCTGAGAAGTGACTTTAGAGCTGAAATCTCAAAGAAGAGGAGTAAACAGGAGGCAGGGGGTTCCAGGAGAGAAGAGAGCCCCAGGGCCAGGAGGTGTGTGGATTGTCCAAGGCACTGAAGGAAAGCCCAGGAGGCTGTGGCTCAGAAAGGAAGGCAATAAAAAGATGGAGAAGGTTGGGGTAAGACTGGAGGGAAAGGCAGGGCCAGGGCACAGAGGCCTTTTAAGCCTTGCTGAGGATTTTGGTCTTGAGTGTTTTAAGTAGGAGGATGTAGGGATTGTGTTTGGATTCTTGTAGGATCATTCTGACTGAAGTGTGAAGAATAGATTGGAAGGTGCCACAGAAGGTGGTTTTGAGACCAGCTCAGGTCTTCAGCTTTCTGTTCACTAAAACCACCATCTACCAAAGCTTTCTGCTTGCGGAAAAAATTCTAGACGTCGAGCATTTAGCTCTGGGGACACCAAGAATGCTCAAGGGGCTGGAATACATATGTTCCCAGCTGGCCAGGTCCCATCCCTCTGCTTCTTCTCCTCCTCCAGGTGATTTCTGTCTCTGTATCTGCCCCTCATTTCTCTTCCACTGCCTATCTTCCCCTCGTCCACCACCCACTCCCTGTCTCTACCCACAATCGCTTCTCCTTTTGTGATAAGAAACTACAACAAGGTCTTCTTGAAAATCATTCTTCATCAACATTAATTAATTCCCTACATTTGATTGGCTTGGGGACTAATGTTTCATCTTAAATAGGACACATTTGAATAAATGATATTTACAACGTCGATGCAAGATATATGTGTATGTATACATATGTGTGTATGTGTGTGTATAAACCCACACATATATATTTGGGGGGGTGGAGCCCTTGTACATGCTAGGCAAGCCCTCTACCACTAAGCTACATCTCCAGCCCTAAAATTCAATTTCGTAACATATGTCTTCTATTTTCTCACTGTAGGAACGCATGACCTGTGAGAAGCACCTTTCCTGGACCACATCAACACCGCAGGCTCGCTTCCATCGTTCTCATGAATCACGTAGTTGCGTGTTTGGTCATGGAGAGGAGACAAAGGACATATGCTCAGAACTGCTTTCCAGAATGATCCTTGTCCCCAGTGCCATAAGGAGTGAGCTAGCCCTTTGCTTCTTTGTCCCTGTTTCCTCTTATCGGGGTCTGTGGACTGTAAGTTGATCTCACATTGTTTCAGGAGAATGGAAGGGGATTCTCCAGCTTAGCATCAAGCATTTGCTAAAAACAGTGTTTACTTATTTGCATTATATTGAGAAATAAAGATGCTCACAAGTATGTTTCATTATTTGTTTTGAACATGACAAGCTCATGGCAACTCCTATGCATTCCATTATCCTGGACACTGATGTTGGCTTAAAGTGACATTTCTGATGATGTGTCATCCCAACTTGAGTCTGGCCAAAGGGCTTTGGCATAATGTTCCAAAGCCTTCTCCAGCTACTCCCTAAACATTGGTACAAACTGTGTAGTGGCCCTGGCACAGGAAAGGACTTGATTCTTTCTGCAAAAAAGAAATCACTGAGAGATAGATGTGACCACCTTTTTTTTTTTTCCCCTCAAAATGCTTTGGCGGGTCTCCAGTTTGCCCTGGCTGGTGTCCCCTAAGATGACAGCCATGTTATGTACCCTGCAGCCATCAACTAAGAATCAGATGGCCTTGGTCTGTCTGCAACTCTGCTTGCAACCCTCCAGGGGTCTCTGCCCTTTGACCGCTTGACCCTTGCCTCTCACTTTGACCTGTCTTGGGTCTGCAGCATTTGGTGTTTGTACAAAGCTGCCTGGGTTGACCTTCCCCTGAGGAATTTGGCTTAACTTGACTGATCTTTGCTGATTCTGGTTGTGGAAACATCTTGTTCTGGTAGGAACAGAACCTTCCCTTTATCTCCCCCTCCTCCCCCACACACATTGTCACCCTCTGGTCAGTGTTCACCAAATGGGGACGTAAGTCTGCCTCTGAGCTCATTTCTCTTTGTTCCATTATCTAGATCATAAGGCTTTCAAGCTGTATATGTACTGTATATTCATGATTTTCAGTTTTAGCATGCCTGGGAATCTCCTGCAGGGTGAGACACTCTGATTCCGTGGCTCTGGGGTGAGACTGTGAATTTGCATCTCTAACAAACTCCCAAGTGGTGATGACTCTGAGGTTTTGAGATACAGGCAGTCAGCCTGCCTGTGGAGGACCAAGGCTGACCACCACCCTGTGTGACCAACAGGTCACCCCCAACACATAGCACCTGGGAGCTGCTGGCAACAGACCTGGCCAAGGCATGAGTCAGAGTCCCAGAGGTGGAGAGGGATGCCGCTTGGGAGAAGTGACTCTTGCTTGGCATAAAGGCAGGGTCACCTTTACTGTGCTACTGGACAGGCCATAGAAAGAACACAACTTTCGAAGTCACCAAGCCTTGATCAGAATCTTATCTCCATGGTGCGTGTTCATTTAGCCTTTCTGGGCTGTGTGTGTGTGCGTGCGCGCGCGCGTGTATTTCAAAATATTCAGTTAATTATTGTCAACCATCATCACCCTACTGTGCATGAGAACTTTAGATACGATTCCTCCTTTCCAAATGCACCCCATGCCGTTAATCATCCTGTCTCCCTTCCTGACTTCCTTCCACAGTGCCACCAACCACGATTCTACTATCCGGTTCTGTTTTAAAGAGAGAGGGACAGTGAGAGAGAGAGAGAGATAGACTCATTTTTATTTAGTTTTGCACATGGCTTTCATTGTTCTGAGACTTTGCCAAACGTGATGCTGGGGTTCGAACTCATGTACCTGTGAATGCTGGGCAAGTGCCGTATTCGTAACCACTGAGCCACTGCTCTGCCACTGCTCCATCCCCTACTCTCCGCTTCTTTGAGATCAAATGTTTAGCTTCACTGAGAACAAAAGGTATTTGCCTTTCTGTGCCTGACTTATTTCACTCAATGTGATTTTTTGTTTTAAACAACTGAAGCTGCTATTGGTTTTTCTTTTGGAAAGTCTGTGAACATCTCCTGGTTAAAGTTTTTGAAGTCTATCACCTTTGCGCCATGCTACACCTAAGGTATTACTGACCAGGGAGCTCTTGCCCAAGGAAGCTGCTGCTATCCATAAAGTTTGCTATCCTGGAAGTTTTGCGAAATGTCCCACCCCTGGATATGTCATTTTTATAGATCAAGTAATGCATGATAGATGGCAACTATAGCTCAGGGGCAAATGAGAAACTCAGTGGAAGAATTTCAAGTCATCCATATCTAGGGAAGAAATCTCAGTTCCGAAAACTTAGAGCTGATCTCCACAGAGCTGTCTAAGACTGCTAATTAATTTACTACTCCATTTACTCTTTTTTGACATCCTAAACAGAGTCCCCATGATAAGGTTTCTGAGCAATTAACTATTTGTTGAAATAAAAATTGAAATATGAATCTACGTGAACATTTGAGAATTTTATTTTTAAAAATCTCATAGTAATGTATGTGTCTTAACTGATTAAAGATCACATCACAATCTAATTTTGTTGTTCTTGTCTAAAATTCGTGGCACAAATATTCACATAGCAACTTCTACGTGGCAGGTGTATTTCTGGGTTCTTGATATGTTGGTGAACAGAACATTGACTCCTATCTGCCTCAGTTGAGCAGTGGTGAGATAAATAATAAACAATACACAATAAGCAAGAATATTTTAACAATGATCAGCACTAAATAAAAAGGAGAAAATAGAGTAGAGTCAGGGGAATTGGGGAGGCTGTGGGATGTACATGTGTGGATGTGTTGTATATCAGGGTATGTGTGTGCAGATGAGTACATGTGTGTGCTTACGTATATGGCTGTGTGTTGGGTCTAAGGCTGTATGTATGGATGTGTATGTAGGTGTGAGTGTGTGGGTATACATGAGTGTATAATGTATGTTGTGTGTACAGTGTGCATGTATACGAGTGTGTGGGTGGAGTGTTTGTGTGTACATTGGCATTTTACAATAGGGTACTAGAAGGAAATAAAATATTTGAGAAATTAGATTTTTTTATTTTAAGAGAGAGGGACAGTGGGAGAGACAGAGAGAATCAATTTTTATTGAGTTTTTCACATGGCTTTTGTTGCTCTGACACTTAGTTGTATACACGGTGCTGAGGTCTGAATCTGCGTACTAGCGCATGCTGGGCAAATTCAATAACCGCTGAGCCACTGCTCCAGCCCCGAGAAATTAGAATTCTTGAGAAGCTCTACAAACTATGTTGGAATGAGGTATCTTACTCAGCCAAGCATTTAGAAATTCTCCTAATTTCTTGGCAAGCTTTGCTTAGACATATCAGCTATCCATGTTGAATGGGATTTAGAAATATGCCTTTTCAGAGGGCACCTGAGTTACGCCCTGACTGACTTTGGAAGCACTGTCTGGGGGAATTTAGATGACCTATTCTCTGTAAGGGCAGGGTAGGAATCCATGCCTGCAAGAGAGGGAGGGACTGTAAATGGGTTTACTTTGGTCTGATTAGAGTAGACTTCCTGGTAACTCTTTGTAGCTCTCAGGGACAGGGACAAAGAACAGCAAAGAAATGTTCTTGTGGCTCTGATGGGACATGAGGTGAATGTGGAGGAGGAAATTCCAAGGGATGTGTGATTTTTTTATTTTATTTTATTTTATTTTTTTGGTACCGGAGATTGAATCCAGAAGTGCTTTACCACCGAGCTACATATATCCCCAATCCTATTTATTTTAATTTTAATTTTTGAGACAAGTTCTTAAGTTTCTCAGACTGGTATGGAACTTGCAATCCTCCTGCCTCAGTCTTTAAATTAAAAATCAGCTGACAGCTGATGCACATGATGATCCTTCTTCCCCATTCCTTTGGACATTACATTGGCAGTGTTTGGATTCCTGGGATCTTACCCTGTCCTGGAGAGGAATGAGACAACACAGGATTTGTTTGTTTGAATTGCATTGTGCATTTGATATTGAAATACATGCAGATCCCTGGCCCTGCCTCCCGCTGAGGTTGGAGGCTGCCAGGAGGAGATCTACCCGTGGGGAATTACTTAGCACCTGGTGAGGACTGTGAAGAGGTGAGGGCTTGCCTTGGGTGTGAAAATTGCTGATTTAGCCACCAAGGTCTTTGCTGCTGGACCCTCTTTTCTGGTTGGTCAGAGAGCTCAACTGATTTCTCCTCTTGCATTATTCATAACTCACAGATACCAATTTGGTTGACAAAAATGAGAAAGGTGACTTTACATACGGAGTGGTGTCACACCTTCCCTCAGGGACCCGTGGAAAACAGGAATTATTCTGTCAGGTTCCAATTACCATGATCTTTAATGTCACCACAGGTGAAAAACTGATTCTTATAGCTGTCTCCCTGGCTGCATCTAACTTGAAAGATATGCTTTAAGAAATTCCTGCGGTGACTGAAAGTTCCGTAGAGCCAGTTGGTGCCTTACGCGCCATTAGAATAATCATCTTCAAGCGGATTGTACAGGGAATTCTTTAGAATTCAGTGAGGCATGAAACAGGAAATGCAAGTGGTTCACATCAAAGGTATTAAAAATGCAGCTTTGACAGTAATAGAAATTCTTTCTCTTTTGATATTCAATTCCAAGTTTAATTACTGCCCAGAGAAAGAATTCTGAAAAATTGTGAAAATATAGAATTTTTCTACATCCATTTCTTTTGCTGCCTTGACTTACAAGAGTCAGTACCACTTTCATACAGGAAGTAGAATCTTGCCTCCACCCTGCCTCTGGTGAATGGGAATGTCAGTATTGTCAGGATGTAGCACGCTGAGCCTGATCTCAGATCAAGTGGGTATCTCAGTCCTCATTTGTCCCTTTTGGGACAGTCTACAACCTATAACCCCTTATCCATGTCACATGAGGTTGACCAGATGTCCTGGGCCTTCTAACGCCCTGGTGGGCTGATTGCTTTCATGGGCTGGTATGACACTTCCTTCATGGAATCACATGGAATTGGGCAGCCAGAACGAGGATGATGGGCCAGTATTGGTTGACTCAATTTACTTATTCACCAAAAAAGAAAAAGGGTTGCTTCCCCTCTTCCATGGTAGGTGTTCATGGAGCAAAATTTCTACAAATTCTGAATTCTTGACAATCTGGTCAGGAAATAAGTTGATATTTGTCCTTGTACTATTAAAGGTCAAAATAGTCTACTAAACAAACTAAGTATATAAACATAGTAGAGGGAAAAATGGACAAAGTACTTAAGAGAAAAATGTTACATCCAAGTTCCTGTCTATAAATGCTTGATCTGAATTTTAACATGTTCCCATTAATTAATCAAAATGTGCACTATTTGACCCCCTGTGCTTGATTGTATTTATCTAAAAGTATTAAATGTACCCTTTGAAAACAATCTCATTGGAGTATTGGTAGGTACTGAATGGGATTAGATAAATGAATTCTCCTTTGAACTCCCGAGAAGGACTGTTTTCTGTTCCTTGGATCCTCAGCTGTGGAGCAAATAATGTTAGAGTGTTCTTTAGTGTGGATCTGGAATGTCCTCAAAGACGCACACATTAAAGACTTGATTGTCAACCTGCGGCTCTATCAGGAGGTGGTGGAACCTTTAGGAGGCAGGGCCTGGTGGAAGAAAACTAGGTTATTGAGGTGAGGGTGTGCCCTTGAAGGGGATATTGGGACCATGAATCCTTCCTCTCTCTCTCCTTTCTACCTCCCAACCACCACAAGATTAGCACTCTTGCTCCACTGTACACTCCTGCCATGAGGTTATGCTTCATCACAGGCCCCAAAACAATGGAACCAAACAAGCAAAGACTAAAGTCTGTGAAACCATGGACCAATATAAACCTTTCCTCTTTTTAAGTTGTTTATCTCACATGTTTTGTCAGAGCAATGGAAAACTGACTAACACACTGGGTGCATAGTGTTTGAAAATTATTTTGGTCATAGAATCCTTTTACTAGATCAAATCTTACCACATGAAGCCTAGCTTTCCAGGTGTTTTAGTCATTGCTGTGGCCACAAGACCTGACAAGAATAATGTAGAGGGGGAAAATTTATTCAAGAATCACAATTTCAGAGGTCTCAGTCCATAAATGGCTGACTCCATTGCTCTGGGCCCCAGGTGAGAAAGAATATCATGGAGCAAGGGTGTGGAGGAGGAAAGCTGCTCAGGACACTGCAATCAGGAAGCAGAGAGAAAGAGAGAGAGAGAGAGAGAGAGAGAGAGTGAGCTAGGTCTGCTTAGTAGGAACAAAATACATTCCCCAAACCCCAGTGACCCACCTCCTCCAGCCACAAGCTACCTGCCTATAGGTACCATCCAGTTAATTCACATCAGTGAATTAAGCTATCAGTTAGGTCACACCTCTCATAACCTAATCATTTTACCTCTGAACATTCTTGCATTGGTTCACATATGAACTTTTGAGGGACACCTTATATCTAAAACCATAACATTTTTAGGACCACTCTACCACTGAGCTATGACCTCAGCCCTCTCCATTTTATTTTTATTTTGAAATAGGGTCTTGCTAAGTTGCCCAGGCTGGCCTCAAATTTGCAACCTTCCTTCTTCAACCTCTTGGGATTATAGGCATGTGCACAGGCATATACACAAAAAGCCAAGAGTTCTTATTCAGGAATAAGACCTCACCAGCCAGCACTTTGAATTCATGAACCTACACTATTGGATTCAACCAATTGTGGGTAGAAAGGATGTTTTAAATCTGAGTCTGTACTGAACATACACAGTCTTTTTTCTTGCCTTTATTCCCTACATGATGTAGTCTGACAAATATTTACATAGCATTTACATTGTATTAGGAATTATAAGTCATCTAGCAATGATTGAAAGCGCATGGGAGGATGTGTGAAAGTTCTGTGTAAATACTCAATCATTTTGCCTGTAGGATTTGACCATCTGAGGATTTTGGATAACCTATCCCCCATGGATACTGAGTGCTACTTTAGAGGAGGGAATGTTTAGTTTGGCCTCCCAATTTCAGAGGTCTCAGGCCATAGATGTCCGGTTCCATTGCTCAGGTCTCAAGGTGAGGCAGAACATCACAGCAGAAGGACATGGCAGAGGAAAGCAGCTCAGGACACAGCACCAGGAACCAGACAGAGCTATGCTCACCAGGGACAAATATAAGCCCCAAAGGCATGCCCCCAGTGACCTATCTCCTCCAGCCACATCCTACCTGCCCTCAGGGACCACCACTTAATCCACAATGAGGTTACAGTGATTGATCCACAATTAGGTTACAGCTCTCACCATCTAATCACTTAGTCTCTGAATTTTCTTACGTTGTCTCACACATGAGCTTTTGGGGAATACCTCATATATAAACCGTGACATGAGGGACAACTTTATAAGCAAGAAGCATCTGGTTTGAAATGCCTTAAAGGATGACAAGCCTTACGGATCTGATGCTGACCTTCCTCAGGTGGACACGATATCACTTTCCCTGGGTTCCTTGGTCACGGCAGAAGAACCCAGAGCAGTGTATGGAGATTGGTGGTTTTGGGAGGGCCTGTGTTCCTGCATTCATGTAACAGAGGCCCTGCCCAGCTCAGCCTGAGGTCGATGACCCTCAGAGGGTCACCAGGTTCATGGTGGGTGTCCTGTGCCAGCCTGTGACCTCAAAGCTGGATTTGTCTCTGCTGCTGTACCCCTATCATTCTTTATGATTCTGAACCAGGTTGTCACCAACTGTGGTGTCCCCTCACTGCAGGACATGGATTCTCACTTTGAGATCTTTGCTCGTACTGCCCCTCCTTGTCCTGACTTCCCCTCATTCTTGGCCACTTTGGACTTCTGTGACCGGGTGGGTCACAATGGCATCAGGTTCCTCGTCTAGCCCTAACCTGCGGTTCCTTCACAGCCACCAAGTCATCAGAATGTGGGAGAGGTACATGACGTGGACTGAATCTGACGAGCTCTGGACCTTCCTCAGCTTCTTTATGGGACCCGCAGTCAACACCCAGGCAGCTCTAGGAGGTTTATAGAGAGCCTCTGAGCCACCTGCAAGGATCCTTGCAGCCCTGGGGCACAGCTGAGATGACCGGGTCCCTTCCTATGTGATCCCCACAGTGTGCCTTTGATGACATGCTAACTTCAGTAGGGTAAATGTGGTTGATGACAATTAATTGTATCTTTAAAAATAGCTCATGGGGAGCTGGAGTGGTGACTTGGTGGTTACAGCGCTTGAGTTCAAACCCCAGCACCACGTCCGAGGAATGAAAGTCACAAGAAAAAGTAAAATAAAAACTGCTTCTCTCTCTCTCTTTGTCCCCTCTTTCTTCAAAAAAAAAAAAAAAAAGCTCATGGGGACAAGGCCAGGCATGGTGAGGCATGCCTGTAATCCCAGTGACTCTGGAGGCTGATGCAGGAGGGTTGCAAGTTGAAAGCCAGCCTCAGCAACTTAGGGGGAGGCCCTAAGCAACTTAGTGAGATCCTGTCTCAAAATAAAAAAAGAAAAAGGGCTGGAGATGTTGCTCAGTGGTTAAGCACCCCTGGGCTCAATACCTGATACAGAAAAAAAAAAAAAAAACCTAGTGGAATTTAGAAGGTCTGAGCTACAAAGAAATAAAATATTCAAAGTGTTGAGTTTTCCAGTTACTCTGATATACTACATGTGTTGTACAAGCACTGAAATGTCACACTGTACTATGTATATATACATGTGTTTATGCACACATATGTTATTTTAATGTATCAATTAAAATTTTAAATATATTTTAAAGCAAGGTGCTAATATTGTGCTATGGACTGAAGTTTTTTGGGTTTTTTTTTTGAGAGAGAGGGACAGTGAGAGAGAGAAAAGCAATTTTATTTAGTTTTTTCATGTGGCTTTCATTGCTCCAACACTTTGCTGAGTATGTGGAGCTAGGGTTCGAACTCACGTCCTTGTTCATGCCAGGCAAGCACCATAACCAAGGAGCCTCTGCTGCAGCCCAAGGGCTGAGTTTTTAAGCTTATACAGTGTCTTCTCAACTGGACTGTATGATGTCTGAGGGCAGAAGCCTTGGCTACTCTTTACAACTACAAACATTATGAATTCTGAGGCATTCCTTAGCTACCTCCACTCACCCAAAATGTTCAGTGTCAAGTATGGAAAGAGAAAATAATGTTTCCATGCGAATGCCTGGCTTTAGATCTTCTCTCTCCTAGAATCCTATCTCTAAGTGATATATTTGCATGAAATATTATACACAGAACATATTTAATTAGGAGAGTGGAAAAAGAAATTAGAAGGGGAATTTGCTACAGATAATGAGTTTTCAAGTCCTTTAAAAATAAAACAAATATCTCACTTTTTAAATTTCCCATTCTACAATAACAGTGTTTTCCTGCCAATTTTCTAAACCTTAAGACTAGAGTAATTATTGTATGTTCGTTGTGAGTTCTCCTATGAGGATTTTCTTGTATTCGAATTGCTAATTTAAATTTTATTTAAATTATAAAAATAATGCACCAGTGGTTGCCTATGGAGAAGGGATTGATTGGACAGAGGCAAAAGTAGCATTATTTCTTGACTTCCCCAGGTGAATGGATTTGTCAAAATGCTCTGAGATCTGTGTATTCAACTGTATGTAATTTCACATCAATAAATAGAAATAAGAAGTGTTAAAAGAAGAAGGCTCAGAAAACGCAAGAGCACACAGAGGAAATATCCCCTTCCCATACTTAACACAAATTAAATCTTGAAGGCTAGAATTTTAAGTTTACTTTAAAAAGTATTCCCATTGGGGCTGGAGCGGAGGCTCAGTGGTTGCAGGGCTTGCCTGGCATGCACAAGGACGGGAGTTCAAACCCCAGCACCACGTGCACAACTAAGTGTTGGAGCAATGAAAGCCTCATGAAAAACTAAATAAAATTGATTCTCTCTCTGCCTCTCTCACTGTCCCTCTCTCTTGAAAAAAAAAAAGTATTTCCATGTTATGCAAATACTGTGTGTTCATTATCTTAAAAACAAAATCCTCTTGTACCAAACCGGGAATCACTTACCTCCAGCATTTTTGGGAAGTGAGATGATGAACTATCCACACTAATTGTATCACTGGTTGTCCAATAACTGTTACTTATGGTCACAAATGTTTGTCCACCAAATTATGCTGGTGGCAAATAGATTTGACTCCTGGTATCACGTCCCTAGCCTGGTAATTTATCCCAACTGGTTTTCTCCTCTGACTCTTCATCCGCAAGAGAGGGAGGGAGGCTAGGAGAGGAAATCGATTTTATTTATTTTTCCATCTGGTCCTTGTTGCTCTGACACTTAGCTGTGTACGTGTTGCTGGGGTTCAAACCTGCGATCATTTGCACATGCCAGGCAAGCGCGATACCACTGAGCCACTGCTCCAGCCCTTCATCCGGTATCCTCCACCTCTCCTCTCAGCCTGCAATCCCCTCACACCTCGTGACCTTCTTTCAGGTGATTTTCTTGCTTTTAACTTTGAGCTTTTGTGTGTCTGTTTTAACGCTTCCTCACACTTGGTTACTTAAAGGCAACACAGGCGATTTCCACCTGGGGATAAATCAGCGCAGGAACGTGAGAGGCATCCGAGGTTGGTCTGTTGGGGTTTTAGCCTGCTGTGGCAGTTTCTAATGTTATTTTTCCTTAACACTTCAGAATTTCACAAAGGTGAACTTTCAGGGATGAAATATGGAGAACCAGAAAGAGATGACAAAGGAAAAAAACCAGAAACACGTGAAGGCTGTAACCGAATTCAATATTTTCCTTTGTGATACATATCAGCAAATTACCAGCTGACTTCCTGCAAAATGTGTCTCTCTCTTAACCCCCATAGACCCTAATTTTTGTTTTGAAAATATGGAGACTATTTAAAATTTATTTAAAAACTATGGGGCATATTTTTAGGGAAAAAAGTAAATGTAAAGTAATTTAATGCTTGAAATTAAATCTTATTTATATCATATTGATAATTTCTTGATTTCATGAGATGACATAATATAATTTAATCTTTTTTTTTTTTTAAGAGAGAGGGACAGAGAGAGAGAGAGAGAATAAATTTTATTTAGTTTTTCATGTGGCCTTTGTTGCTCAGAGACTTCATTGTGTACTGGGGTTCGAACTCATGCACTCGCGCATGCCAGGCAAGCGCCGTAATGCTGAGCCACTGCTCCAGCCCCAATTTAATATTAATGTGTTATTAAACTAACCCTTATCTTGGTCTTCTAAGAAACATAAGGGAAAACTTCTAAACAATGAACAAAAATATACTTCTTCTGCAAATTAATATCTATGAAAATTTGGATATCTTTCTTCCCCCACTCCTATCTATAAAAATGGTATAAATAATGCCTAATCAAACTATCCTGTGGTTTGGTGAGAGTTAAATAAAATGTCTGTGAAGTTTTTTGTTGTTTGTTTTATTTTGTTTTTTGGATATCAGAGATTGAATCCCCCAGGGGTGCTTAACCACTAAGACGCACCCCCAGCTTTATATTGAGACAGAGTCTTGCTGAGTTGCTTAGGTCCTTGCTAAGTAGCCGAGGCTGGCTTTGAACACATGAACCTCCTGCCTTAGCCTCCCAAGCCACTGGGGTTACAGGGATGTGTGCGCACCACCGCACCTAGCTCTGTGAAGTTTTTTTTAATTTTATTTTTAATGAAACTGGCATGTTCCTTGCTCATTGAAACAATTCTGACTACTTTTGTATTGCTTTTGTTACACTTGGAAAAGTCTTTGGTATACATCATTACTCAAAAAGTGGCAGTTGATAGAAATGGTATAGAATTTTGAAATCAATCAAGGAGAAAGTCAACTGATTGCACAGCTTCATTCAAGACTTGTAATTGTCTTTGCTTTGGAGTGGAGCAGTGGGTGTAGACACATCCTCAATGCCAGGAGCCTGTGGACTGAGGAAGAAATGCATGCACTAATGCATTCGTTAATGGAATATATGTTCAGTGTTCCCGCTTTGCACTACAGTTCACACTGTTATCTTTATAACCTCTAATTGTGTTAGCGCATGCACAACAGCATGACAGGTACAACCTAAGGCATTTGTAGAGATGTATTGGGAAGGAGGGGGGAGGGATAAGGGTGGGTAATTGGGGGGGTTCTTGGGGATAAATCTAATTTTCAGAATTTATATATATATATATTATATTATTTCATTAGAAGCTTGTTTGATTGTTCAAGAAATAAATTTCTGAATAAAAAAATTAAAAAACACAAAACGAAAAACAATAGCGTGACACCCACAGGGCTGCCCTTATACAGGATTTCACTTTTCCAGGTTGCAGTTATCCATGGTCAACTAAGGGCTGAAAATAAGATAAGGAAAATTCCGGAAATATCCATTTCACAATTTTAAGTAACTTTAATTATAGTATATTGGTATAATTGTTCTATTTTGTGATTAGTTGTTATTGATGATAACTAATCTCACTGCGCTTAGCTTATAAATTGAATTTCATCATGGGTATGTATGTAAAAGAAAATTCAGCCTAAGTAGGGTTTCACGCTATCCTCATTTCAAGCATCCTCTTGGGGTCTTGGAATGTGTCCTCTAAGCCTGAGGGTGGCCTGCTGTGACATTCCCGGAAACTGAAAGAATGATTAACTCAGGAGCAATCTTGTTTCACTTTTACCACCCTCTTGGGTTTCCCACTCCTGTATTTTTTTTTTAATTTTTTTTTTAAAGAGAGAGTGACAGTGAGAGAGACAGAGAAAGAGAGAGAAACAACTTTATTTAGTTTTTCACATGGCCTTAGTTGCTCCAACACTTAGTTGTGTACGTGGTGCTGGGGTTTGAACCCGGGTCCTCATGCTTGCCAGGCAAGCGCTGAAACCGCTGAGCCACCGCTCCAGCCCACTCCTGTACTTTTCAATAATTCTTTTTATTTATGCCAAACAATAGGATTAGTTTTGAAATTATTATAAAAGCATGGAATATAATTTATTCTAATTCAGTCCCAGGACTACCTCTTTCCTCACCCCTTCCCTTCTACTCTACAGATCTTTATGCGATTTACTTAAGTTCTCTTTTTTATTAGAGTCTTGTGGATGTGTGTGATGGTGAGATTCACTCTGGTATATTCACATATGTACATAGGAAAGTTAGGTCAGATTCATTCCGCTGACTCTTCCTATCCCATCCCTCCTCCCGTCCTTTCATTCCCCTTTGTCTATTGATCTTTCTTCTATTCTTTTTTTTTATCCTCTCCTTATTTTGGATTAGCTTCTACATATTTGATAAAACATCAATGATTCACAATAGCCAAGCTATGTAACCAAACTAGGTGCCCTTCAACAGATGATTGGATAAAGAAAATGTGGTTTACACACACAAGGGAGTATTAGCCATAAAGAAGAATGACTTCATGCCAGTTGCCACTAAATGAATGGAACTGAAGACTATCAGGCTAATAGAAATAAGCCAGTCCCCCAAGGTCAAAGGTTGAATGTTTTCTCTGATATGCAGAAGCCAATCCCTTCCTGTATTCATTTGAAGTAAATCCCACAGGCCTTATCATGTAATCTGTAAATATTTCTGTATGTGCTGATAAAAAAAAATGATTCCTCTCGTCACAGTACCAACATCACAACTTTAAACAATCAAAAATTATTCCTCAATGTATCATCAAATATCTATTCATATGCAAATTTCCATCTCACTCCTGAATGTCATAATATTTTTCCTTTTATAGTTTGCTTCAATCAAGATCTCAATAAATTGCATATCCATGCTTCATTGATATGTCTCTTGGGTCTCCTTCTAGCAGCACCTCTTGAGTTTTCTGTGTGGTGGAAACTAGCTTGCTGTCCTGCAGGGCTGCCCTGACCAGAGCGCACTGATGGTATCCCATGTGGTGTGCCTTAGCACGTTCCTTGCTCCCGTGTACGTCTCCCTTGATACTTGTATGAAGAGGCTTACTCTGATTCAGGTTCTTTATTCTATTTGAAAGTGGGGATTGGGCAATGTTTCAAAGGTGGCGGTGTCTTCTTCCACCAGGATACATAACATTTGACTTCCCCCACCTCTGGAAGTAATTGTTGAGGCTTGATGCATATACAATTTCAGCATCCCTAAATCCGAAACCTTTTGAATGCTGGTATGATCCACAAGTGGAAAATTCCACACCTGACCTCATGAGACAGATTGCAGGAAAAAACACAGGTGCTTGAAAAATACTGTATAAAATTACCTTCAGGCTATGTGTATAAGGTTTCTATGAATTATAAATGTATTTCATCTTAGACTTGGATCAAATCCCTTGTTATTTCATTATGCAAATGCAAGTAGTCCAAAAGCTGAAAATCAATCCGAAATCAGAAATGCTTCTTCTGGTGCAAAGCATTTTGGACAAGGCATTCTCCAATTGTGTCCATTAGTTCATTAGGAGTTGTGAAATGAGGCTTCTCTATCGTGCCGTCTTCACTATTAGCTGGAGCCTGTCCGTAGGGAGAAGGTCCCCTGCTCTGCCCTTTGGCTCCCGATAGCACAAGGCTGTGTAGGAAACATGGATAAATGTTTGGTTCTCGTCCCTTAGTTGTTCCTAAGGACAATATGGCTCACCAGTATCCCTTGGGAGTGACTACTTCATTTTGCTTTGTTTCTTTTTCTCCTAACAATTACGAGCTCATGGATGTTCGATCAGAAGCTGTTGTGGGCATCAATGCTGGAATGTCTCATCTTTGACCACCGGACCCTCTTCAGGCTGGTGCATGAGTCCTCAAGGTCTTGGGAGGTTCCTAGTTATCTTTGGAGACAAGGTGGTCCAGGCTTACCATTCATATTCTCTACTTCCAAATCTAGAGTCAACCATTTCTGCAAGGATCCCTGTGGGTTTTCTCTTGGTTTGTTTGTGTTTTTGTGGAATAGTGCTTAAACCATAATCTAGATGCTGGGAGGGGTGGGGTTCTCCTTGCTGCTGGGTTCTGGTTCTAAGACATCTCAGTGGGCATTACTAGAAAAGAATACAGGTGGACCCTGGTTTATCAGGTTCTACTTCTGATTTTTAGACTTCAAGATGGTGTGGAAGCAATGTGCACTCAGTAGAAACCATATTTTGAATTTTGAATCTGGATTTTTTTCCCCAGATTGGTGATCAGTCCTCTCTCTCCATGCTGGGTAGTGGCTGCAAATTGCAGTGAGTGGCAGCTCATGAAGGGAAGCGACCAACTGCTGTGCTTCTAAGCCATGGTGCTGACTGTAGTAAATGCATTTTTAACTAATGGTGAGATTACAAGGACATGACCTCACTGTAAGTCAAGGAAAAAAAATATATATATGTATTCACACATGCATACACACACATACATGTGCAGATGTGCACATTCATAGGTATGCACAAATTATCTTAATAATGGCATCATTTTCAAATAATTAACAAATCAAGTTAAGGAAAAGATAATTAACCATCTTTAACTTTGCGGTTACCTGTTTCTTTGCGAAAATAAAATCTTATTTATTTGCAAAAACAAAAGCAAATACAACTCCTCCATTCTGAAGCCACAAACTCGTAGCATCGTCTTTTGAAGTGTTTGCAGAAATCATACAAGCCTTGCTTCTGTCTCTATGGAAACATTCCTAGTTTTGTTTTAGAAGTTCCTGCCCTATTTGTCTCCCAGAAAAGGAGGGAACATAGATTCACACTCTCTCAGTGTGTTGAAATTAAGTCACTTTATAGGTTTAAAGTGTGAACACAGAAAAGGACATAAAAGAAACTGAGCTTTTGCTACAAAAAGGTTTTCTCATGCTAATGAGCAAGGCGATGAGATTAAAAAAGAGATTATTTTGACTTGATTGAAAATAACATAGACACTCGGATGTGATGTAGACTTCTGTATGCAAATATATTTTTACTAAGTGCGTTTTCTCCCTTAAATAGTCATTTTGCATTTTTTTGTTTGAGGGGGAAAAAGAGAGTTAATTTTATTTTTTCAACTGGTTTTTGTTTTTCTTCCACTTAGCTGTGTGTGTGGTGCTGGGAATCGAACCTCTGTCCTTGCGCAGGCCAAGGAAGTTCTCTACTGCTGAGCTACCGCTCCATTCCGTCATTTTGCATTCTTATTAATGAGACATGAGATTGGTGATGATGACTTGTAATCCTTTTGGGGGGTTCTTCTATAGAAGGATGGTAGAAGTCAAGAGGGTGAAGTTCAGGTGATGCATTTGTTCTTAGTTATACCTTGTGTCAAATAAAGTAATTAATGAGTTTCCAGTAACAAGGTCTCTGATTCCAGTGACCACCAGAAACAGGTCTCAGTGCGTGTTTTATTCTCTCTCCAGCCTGGAAGGACTCTGCATACACCACTCACACCACCACACCACCTGATGGTTCTGAACCATAGTTCTGCTCTGACATCAGAGAACTTTCTCCTCTTCCAAAATGAGGATAACTGAGATGTTGGAAGAGTTATTATTTCCACTTACGATAGAATATTAAAGACTGGTTTCTCAGTGCATATATTTTGGTCAAACTATTATACCTTGCATTGAAAAAGTAGGATAACAGCCACCTTCGTTTAGGCTGCTATGATGAGGTACTGTGGACTAGGTGGCTTAAAAAGAATAGAAATTTCCTTTTCAGAGTTCTGGGGACTGGAAGTTGGAGTTCAGGTGCTGGCATGGTCAATTCTGTTGTGCATCCTCTTCCAAGTTGTAGATGCCTCTTCAAAGTGCTGTTATATCATATTATCACATACCTAGTACTGGTGAGGCAGCTCTCTGAAGTCTTTTTTTTTTTTTTTTTGTACTGGGGTACTTAACTACTGAGCCACATTTCCAGACCTTTTTATTTTGAGACAGGGTCTCAATAAGTTGCTTAGGGTCTCACTAAGTTGTTGAGACTGAGTTTGAACTTGCAATCCTCCTGCCTCAGCCTCCAAAGCTGCTGAAAATACAGATGTGCACAACCATGCCGAGCCTGGGGTCCTTTTTATAAGGGCATTAATCCCCTTCACTATGCCTCCACCTGAATGATCTAATCACATCCCAAAGGCCTCACCTGCTATTACTATCATCTTGGGGATTAAAATTTCAATACGTGAATTTTAGGGGGTTAGAATTTCACTATAAAAATTTTGGGGGACACGCATTCGGTCTACTTAGATATCAAAAGTGTGCAATCAATATGGTTATTAACAAAGATCATAATCATGCTTTTGATGAAATTTTATCAATGAGAAGGTTTACAATTTAAAATTGTGTCTACTATTGTATTTTCTTTCCTTCATTTTATTTCATTTAATAAAATGTATAACAATCAAATTTGATTCATTTATTCAGTCACTGGGATTCAGAATGATAATGGATACATACTTGGCTGTTAAAAAGCTGAAATTTCCTGAAAGCCTCTTTTCTCAGACTATAAATGATTTTTGTTCTCCTCAAAATCTGTGTCTTTATGAATAATAGCTGACTTGGGGTGACTTAATGGTCAACTAAATTCTTGCAACAATTACTTGGTTTTTTTCTCAGCTGAGAGATGGGAGATTCAGCTAGCTTCTAGTTTCTGCCCTGGGACCCTGGGACCAGTCACTTCTTATCTCTCTAGGTCCAAAGTCTAAGTCTATGACATAATGGGCTGAGCCAGATGGCCAGGAGATTCTGAGCCTATGTGTTTCCCAAAGTGATCCCTTATAAAAGGGGGCTTGCTTGGAAAGTAGCTTAGCAGTAGAACCCTTGCCTAGCAAGAGCAGAGCCAAACGCCCTGGGTTTGATTCCTAGCACCCACCCACCAAATGGGCCTGGTGAGCTACCCAGCTTTATACGTACGGGAGATGTCTCGTATCATATCCTTCATTTTAGACATTCCCAGAGAACTGCCTCGAGGAACAGTTAACTTCATTTAACCCTGTGTTTGCCAAACTTGTCAGATATGGACTCTTTTGTTCAGGTAACACCCTTGAACTAAAAGTAGCTTTCTGCACCAGTATACTTTGGGGACACTGCCTTATAGCCCTAGGTACAAAATAGACATCCAATAAAAACATATTCTGTGGTTTTGGTCTCAGGTACAAGAAAAACCCTAAAACTCTAGGGATTCTCTGTACTCTAAATCCACCAACTTAACATGTTTTCCAGTTAGGTCCCAAAGTCTGAGGAGGGTCAGAAGAGATTATTACTCAACCAAGGCTGCGTTGTGGGTGGTGTGGAGGGGAAGCCCAGCCCACCCTGCCCAGGCAAACTTCAGGCTGGATTTAGCTCACTGGAAGGGGACAAGGCAGGACATAGCAAGTAGGCGCTGCTCAGCTGAGACAGAAGGGTGGCCAGGACTTAGGGCCAGCCTTGGGGTCCTTGACCTCCCCCAGTGGTAGCTTGTGGGGCTCACACATGGATTTTTAAGCCACATGTTCAAATCCAGCATAGGTAGAAGGGCTCCATACCAAAAACAAGGAAAGAGAAAGGAGTGAGGTCATGTGGGTTTGTTTTTCTGGAAATGAGCGTAGAGGCCTGGGAATTTGCCCTTGGGGTAGATTTAGAGAACATGGAACAAAGGGCCTAAGAGACCCTGCGGTTCATGCCTCTGTTTTATAGGTGGAGGCCTTGAGGCCACATGCTTAAAAGGCTTAGCTACCCAGGGAGGCTCAGGGCTCTGACCCCTCACTGGGGCCTTTCTTCGCCTGCTCCAGGGTGACACAGCCTTACTCATGAGGGAACAAAGGACAGACAGGCACCTCCAGGGTGTCCGTTTTCTTACTTCAGCTTCTTTTTCTTTCTACTTTACAGTTGTAGGCAGTTATTCATTTGCTTTTCCCTACTCATGTTTTATTCCTTGAATACATTTTTCTCCAGCGAATCAATACTTTTTAATGCCCAGAAGAAATGAAAATTTTTTTCTACTACTCCCCACCCAGACTTAGATCCAAGACTATTAATTTACGGTGTGTGCGTGCATGCATGTGTGTGTGAGCACATAGGTGCTGGGGATGGAAGCCAGGGTCTCAAGCATGCTAACCACATGCTCTATCACTGACCAACATCCCCAGCCCCAAAGACTATTAATTTAAATCACTGGCTGCTACAGAGGATGTAGAAAGGAATTCTACAGATGTCTACAGGAAAACATTCCCTCATTCTAGCCTCTGGGATTCATCATGAAGAGCAGAAAAAACTCTAACCTTGTGGAAGTAGCATTCTAGTATAGGGAGTTGGGACAGGAAATGACGCTAAGTATAAAAAGAAATAGATTGTGCTGTATTTAGAACAGTACCTCTCAAACTTTAACGTGCCTGTAGACTTACCTGGGAACGTGGTAAAATGGAGATTCTGATTTAGCCAGTCTGGGGTGGGTCAAGGTATTGTATCTCTAACAAGCTCAAGGTGATACTACTCTGCTAATCCTTGCACCACATCACACACTTAAGAACAAAGAGTTAGAAGGTTTCTGGAATAGGTAAAGGGGCCAGTGAGGGACAAGAAGAGAGGCCTCACTCTAAATGCAATAGTTAGTACTTTAAAGATGTTTCTTCATTGACTTGCAGCATCTTGCATTAGTCTGTTTTCTATTGCTATAACAAAATACCTGAAACTGGATGTTTTATAAAGGAAAAAGATTTATTTAGCTTGCAGTTCTGAATGCTAAGAATCAATGATTTGGAGTGCCATCAGTTTGACCTCTGGAGAGGACCTGTTGATAGATAGTATCTTAGTGAGGGTGAGTGCAAGACGGAGAGATCACAAGCCACAATAGGAAGCCAGAGAGCAGAGTGGAGCCAACCTGTTCTTTTACAGAAATCCACTCTAATAATATTAACTCACTCCAAGAGATCAGCATTCATTCCCTCCAAAAGAAGCACCTGATGACCTAATCATCTTGCACAAAGCCACAACTTTTTTTTAAATTAAGAAATTTAGTTGTTGTACAATAAAAAAATACCTCCAAAGTAATAATATAATATGTATATATTTTAAAATCAGATTTGCCCCCTAGATCCCTCCCTATACTTCCTCCTCCCCTCGCTCACCAACCCCCTCCCCAGTCCTTCCTGATACATATCCATGATTTCTCTAGATTTTGTGTTGCTACTCCTTGCTGGGTCTAATACATGAGATTGATCACCTTTCACACAGGCCTGGGTTTAGCTCCTGCTTGCACAGTGAGTGAAGACATTTGACCCTTGACTATCTGTTTTAGGCTAACTTCACTCAACATGATTTCTTCCATCGCCATCCATTTACCTTCAAAGGTTGCAATATCATTGTTTCTAATAGCTGAGTAGAACTCCATGGTACCAGTTTTTAGGTCCATTCATCCAGTGAGGGGCATCTGGGTTGGTTCCATAATTTAGCTATTGTAAATTGAGCTGCTATGAACATAGATTTTGCTGTGTTGCTGTAATGTGCCGATTCTAAATCCCCTGGAAAAATACCCAGGAGAGGGACAGCTGGATGGTATGGTGGGTTCATCCCTAATTTTTCGAGGCATCTCCACACTGCTTTCCAGAGGGGCTATACCAGTCTGCAATTCCACCAATAGTGTGCTAGTGTTCCTATCTCCCCACAACCCTTCCAGCACCTGTTATTGTTTGTATTCTTCATTTTTGCCAATCTGACTGGAGTGAGATGAAATCTTAATGTAGCTTTGATTTGCATTTCTCTGATTACTAGTGATTTAGAGCACTTTCTCATGTATTCATCAAAGCCACAACTCGTACAGGTCCTGCCACCTTATCACTGCCATACTTGGGACCCAGTTTTTCTCACTATAAATCTGGCTAGAGCAAGCCAATAATAGGCATCTCACTTCCTGGATGATTTGCTGCCTTAAAATTTTCACCGTCAGGTAAACTAGTCTATCACTTCTAAACTCAGCATCCCGTAAAACGTCAGGGCACAAACCTAATAAATTCAAGTTCTTTGTCAGAGTGTAATACAGGTGACCTCTAGTTGAATTCCCAACGGAGTCCTTATTTCCATCTGACATCTCACAGGCACAGCCTTCGCTGCCCACATTTCTATCAACATTCTGGTTTTCTGAGCCCCCACAAGAAGCATCCTTTAAGCTTTGCTTTCAGCATCCTAGACTTTCTCTGACATCTGGCCTGCTTCTCTAAACTCCTCCAAATTCTTTCCACAAACAAATTACAAAGGGTTCTAACCCACATTGTCAGATATCAGAGCAACGATGCCACTACGGGTTCAATATATATATATATATATATATATATATATATATATATATATATATATAGGCATTCATTTTTCTGTCACTGTAACAAAATACCTGAGAAAATTAACTTAGTAAAGGAAAATGTTTATTTTGGATCATGGTTTTAGAGGTTTCAGCCTATGGTTGGTTGGCCCTGTTGCATTGGACCTGTGGTAAGACAATACATTCTAGCGGGGAGTGTGCAGCGGAGGAGGCTTATTCACCACATGGCAGTGGAAGAAAGAGACAGAAAGGAGCTAGGATCCAAAATCCCCTTCAAGGACCCATCTCCAATGACCTGACTTCTTTCCACTAGGCACCTGTTCCTAAGGATTCCACCACCTCCAATAGTACCACGGGCTGTTGACCAAGCCTTGAACATGGACCTCTGTGGGACATTCTAGATCCCAACTATAGCATATATTTATTTTTCATAGCCTTATTCTTAATAGTAAAATACTGGAAATGACTCAGTGTTCATCAGTAGGGAACTCGCTGAATTAACTGTAGCATAATCACACTCTAGAGTATCATGCAGCTGTAAGAAGTGAGAAATAAGGGAAAATTCCCATGGAGTTTTCAGGATATGGTAAATGAACAAAGCAAGCTCTAAAGTACTATATATAATGTGGTAAATTTTGCAACTTAAGAAAACGTCTGTAAGATTTTGTGTGTGTTTTCTTATGATTGCAAAACAAAATATTAAGAAGGATAAACCAGAACTAAAAATAGTTTTCTAAAAGGTTGGAGGTAAAGGATCAGGATATTGAGTGTCAAGATGAATGGAAGACCTCTCTGAGCTTATCTTTTTATATTGGCTTTATTTTGAATCTTGTAAATATTATATGTATTCAAAGATGGAAAAACCATTCATGAAGCAATACAAATGGAAACAGATTAAACTTAATGGATTATCGAAGTGATAACTGGAAAAGAATTATTTCAAATAACCGGCAAACACTGCTTTATCCATACACCCCTGATTGGATGCAAATAGAACAATCAAAGGAATTGTTGTACTACACTTCAATAGCAAGCAATTGTGTTAAAATACATATTAGAGTATTAAGAAAATGTGTAATTTCAATAATACTTTTGGAATTAAGATTTTTACGTACAAAAAAGAGAATCCAAGAAGTTTAAAAACAAAACTTGTGAGTTGAGTCTTAATTACATATACCCATATGAACTCACAACTTTAATTATTTGATACAATGTCAAATTCATAGAAAAGTTTCAAGTACAGAAAAAATATTTTCCTAAAATCATAAGAGTAGGTTGCTGACCTGATGTGCTATCATCCTATGTTAGTATACATTTCCTTCTAACAAGAACGTTCTTCTATAAAAACCACAGTACATAATAAAACAATGACGAACACTGAAAGGTTATTTCTATTTACTTTTTAAAATCCTACCCAGCATGCTAGTTATCCTAAAAGCATTCTTTTCTTTTCTTTTTTGACTAGGGATTAAACCTGGGGGCACTCTACCACCCAGGGGCATTCTACCACTGAGTTACATCCCCAATCCTTTGTTT